>VXAY01006780.1:2396546-2496401 GCA_013399855.1 Oxyruncus cristatus | reverse complement strand
GGGGGGGGTGCAGCTGTTTGTGCATGGATAGAAGCAGGAATGATAACAATCAGCCTAGTTATTTTTTATCATCACTATTTAAAAATTTAGTTGATACTTTGAGAAAAAGGGAGTCTCTTAAATTGTTAAAATTTACAGTTCCTAGTCTGTAAAATTTACCATTATACAGTCATAAAAGTGCCTTTACTGACCAGGGTGCCTGAGACAGATGTTGGGTGATCCAAAGTCAGAAGGGAGAAGCTTCTCTTGATCACTTGTGGAAAATAACAGACGGGCCCATGGGCCTAAAGTGGTGTTTATTGGGAAAGGGTTTAACTTGTGTCTCCCTCGTAAAGGTTTGACTGCTACGGGGGCCTGTCCAAGATCAACACTCCGCTGCTGACACCGCTCAAGCTGTCCCTGGAGGAGTGGAGCACCAGGCCCACCAACGACACCTATGGATTATTTGCTGTGGTCATGCACAGCGGCATCACCATCAGCAGTGGACACTACACGGCCTCTGTCAAGATCACGGATCTCAGCAGCCTGGAGCTGGACAGGGGCACCTTCATGGCCAACCCCACGTACGCCGTGCTCAAACCGGAGCCGCTCAACGAGGAGGAGGCCAGAGCTGTGACCGACGACTACGACGATGGCGAGGTCTCCTTCAGGGTCAACGGTGCCGCCCAGCCGGGGAAGGTCCTTAGCAAGAAGAACATGGAAGCTGTGGGACTGCTCGGGGGGCAGAAGAGCAAGTCTGACTGTGACCTGTACCCCAACAAACCAGCCAACCCTGAGAAGTTCCTCAGCGTGGTCACGGAGAGCAGGAGCCCCGAGTGCAGTGCGGGGAGTGCCGAGCCCAGTGCAGAGCACAGCGAGGCCAATGGGGTGGGAGCCAGCGGGCTGGAAAACAAGGCTCTGTACGTGCTCCAGAGCCTCAAGGAGTACGAGGGCAAGTGGCTGCTCTTCGATGACTCCGAAGTGAAGGTCACAGAAGAAAAGGACTTTCTGAATTCTCTTTCTCCGACATCGTCATCTACATCGACTCCTTACCTACTGTTTTATAAGAAAATTGTAGAGTGACACTGTACTTGGACTGTAAATATTTGGGATTTGCATACACCTCTTGGTCTGATTTGCATCCAAACTACCTGGAAGAAACGGCTGTTTTGTTTTTTGAAGCTACTGATTCTTCATGTTTTTGGTCTTTTTCTTCAGTGTAAAGTGGCTCAACTTGAATTAACAAAACACGACATAGAACTTGACTCACACCTTAACTTTTCTGCTGGAGAATAGTGCTACAATACAACCTTTTAGAAATACCAGTTTGTATAGATCCTAAACAAAGTCTACAGCACCCAGTAGTGGTTTTAATGCAGCTCTAGGTCTCAGACATGCCTATTGTATTATTAGCTTTTTTTTTTTTTTAAATAAAATTTATTTGTATTCATACGCTGGAGTAAATGTATATTAACTAGCAAATTTTACCAGAAGTTGTGTATTTTTGTAACTTGGGAAGTAACACTTCATATTTAGTCTTTGGGTAATTGATGTGGTTTATTCTCCTGATCCTTTTCCTTCCTGCTTTGTGCAACTCAGAGCACAAGGAAAAGGGCCTTGGAACCTTGTTTAGTGCATTGGAGGGACCTGAACTTCATAGAAATGCTTGACTGGTCTAATTTGCATCTTGTTGCATAGGTGTTAAAGGGCAAAGTGTAAATAGGTGTGATTAATACTTCAACACAGGGGCAGAGTGTAGTGTAATTAAAATAATTTTGTACTTTGAAGAGTGGAGCCCTCTGATCTGCATATATGTCTGGGTGAGTTTGGAACTTAGTGGTGACCTTGTAACAACTAATTTGTACCTGATACCTGAGCTCACTGCAAAATAGGAAAATGAAAGCATTTGGCTTTGATGCTTTGTTAAGAATGTATATATGAAATAAAAAACTTATGATACGCATCTGAGACAACCAGATCAGACTGTTGTGTTGGGAGGGGAAAAACAAAGTGGAAGTGATTTGGTAACAGTTATAAAAAGGGGGGGAAACTTATCTTAAAGAAATGGAAGATTTTAAAAATAACAATCTGTGGGGGTTTTTTAACTGATTCTTGTACAGCAGATCCTAACCTGAAGGTACTTGATGACCAAAGGTTTGAGGTTCAGGGTAAACAGATGATACTGCAAAACCAAAATGTTTGCACTAAACACTAGGGATGAAAATCCCAAATTCTCTGTTAGACAGTTTAAGGTGAATCCTGTAAACTGACAGAATCTTAATCAATATGACACAAAGCAAGGTGAGTGTTTAATTGTCATGGGATGGACGGAGTGACATGAAGATTGCAGAGAGACAAGGGAAGATACCCAGAATGTGAGTATGCCCTGGTTTTCTGGATATATTTAATGTTTTCCTAATACAAATTAATTTATTTACAGGAAAAGCCCTAAAAAACTCTACCTAGTTAATTCTGCAATACTTAATTTTTACAACCTTTTATTATAATGTTGTATAAACACTGAGGTAACTCAGGAAAGGTATCTTTAGTGTATTTTCCATGTTAGTGTCAACCTCTGATCATTGTACAGGCCTTGACTTTGCAGCATATCCTAGATAAAAAAGCTGGAATGACAAATGCACTTAAGACCTTTTCTTTTTCCAAAGCATTGCATCATAATAAATAATTTCAGAGTCTAAACCAAGAAACAGCTACATTTAAAAAAATAAGTGATCTTACCTTGCAAGGGCAGCCCCATCCTATTACAGAATGCAATTTTTTTAAGGTTTGCTGAATTTCAGCCTGCAAATGAAAGTTTATTTTTCCACACCTGCCCCAAGAATTATCTTCTTCATTCAACTGCACGATCAGGAGTGTTTCCAAGGAAACAAAATGCCATTATATTCAACAAAATAAAATGTGAGGAAGACCCAGCTGTCTTCCATCATAGCATAAAGCTTGGGAGAAGACTCTGTGGCAGCTGAACAGAAAGATGCTCAATGAAAAACACTCCTCTGGCACAGGGAGGGGAGCGAGCAGAGGGTGGGGGTTTTTTTTGAGATTTACTTGAGCACTACTTGCCACCCTCCTGAACTCGCCGCTTGCTGCAGTAACTCATGTCCTGGAGTAGGACTGCTGTAAATTCATTCTCATGATTATTTGGATTTGTTCCCCCTTTTTCACTGTGTAAATATTTTCAATGCCTCTTCCTGTAAATGTCTTGCAAAGCCACTCCCTCCTTCCTTAATATTTTCCATTATGAGAGTCCCTGACTCCTGTAATGCTTCCACAGCCTTGTCAACACCCCAGGCTTTAAATTTCCCTTAAAAGGTCAGAGTTGGAGTTTTTCTCTAGGCAGGTGCTCCTGTGTTACATCCCATGACACAGAACTAGTTCAGGATCATTCATGTTCCAGGTAAATGGTCAAAGATGGACACACTTAACATTCCCCAAAACACCACCACCGTGAAGCTGCTGGAATAAAAGCCTGGGAGGAGGGAAAATCGGCAGAACTGTCCCTTCCCAACGCACTCCTTGGCCACAGCACTTCCAACAATCTGAAGTAAGTATCAAGGACAACAAAGACCCCACCTAAACCCTCACTGCTGCTGCAGGAAGGTGGGCACTTCATGTATAAACCCATTTTTCCTTCTATTTTTACATATATATACATAAAGAGTATGTTTATCAAATTCAGTTTTTGTGTGTATTCATGTATATAGATGCACATCTAGGTATTTATATAGAGAGAATAAGCTTGTGTTCAATCACATACCACCTCTTCCAACACAGAGAGGAAAAATATAAAGGACCAGATTTAGGAGTTGTGTACTCAGCTCCAAATCTGCTGCTTCCTCTAAGTGCTGTGTTAGACCCCAAAATCACTGCTGTAAAACACATGTTTTCCTTTACATTAACAGCAATGCAAAGGAATGCTTTCTATGGACACTTTTAACTGTGATATCATTTTATGTTCTTTTTTCCCCATGAAATTAGGTTTTAAATTAAAAAAGGGACACAAAAAGCAGTTTAGTTGCATGGACACTGCTAACTTCAAGTGATGAGGAGATGTCTGGACTTCCCAGCTGGTGGAAAAGACCACACACAGAAATCAAGCTGGAACTCCACCTCATGGTACTGGAGGAGGTGAAGTGGTACCAACATGTACCTCCATCCAGCCTTCTGCTGGCTACAGATGGAATTATTTTTCTTTGCAGCAAAGTTACCAAAGAAAAAGGACTGGGATAGTAACAAAATCACCACTTGGTTAATAAGTTTTGTCATAGGACTTACCTTTCTCTGAACCTTTTCCCCAGGGATGGTGAGCTCTGAAGTCCAATGCACAGGGAATTAAAGTGTAAACATTCACAAATTTAATAGTACCATCAAAATAACCATCATCACTACATTAAAAACTTCCAAAATGCATTTGCGTATGGTCCTAATATAAATTAAATATAGGAACTAAAAGTAAATAAATTTAACATTAGGTAATGCTATAAATAAAGGTAAATGCGTTTAGTGTACCTTTGAGTCATAAAAATGCCTTAAAAAACAGGTAAGTTTACAGCTCATCACCAATACTCTGGATACCACTGCCATGATTTTTTTTTTCCAAACATTGTTAAGTCTACATTTGACAATTCAAAATGATTTTTGGCCACTGAACACTTTGATGGAGGAAGAGGTGTGTGGGATGTCCAGGATGAAGTCCAAGTTTTATTTCACAATAAAACTTCTTTGATTCCCAGCGCTGATAACAAGGCTCTTTTTCTTTTCAAAACCTTAATTTTTAAGTGCTTTTTTTTTTTATTTTGGTTTTTAACTCGTTTAGATTTCCATTTTGCGAAGGCTCATCCTGCTGAAGGAGTCTCTGAGGGAGAGAAAATACAATGATGAGCTCAGATTTTCCACGGTGAAATAAGAAGCCTCATCAGATGAATGACTCTGTACTTGACTTCCAGTATTTTCTACAAAAATTAACTCCACTGGCATTAACTCATTGCTTTTCCAGTGAATTGTGTTTGGGTTTGGATCTGGGACCATCCAACCACCCAGAAAACTGACAGAAAGTTTAATTCACATGTACACAAGGGAAGCAGCACAAACCACCTGCCCTACTGAAATATTCTTCAAGTCTTTCAAATACAGATATAAATGCATTTTGCCAGGAATACCCAGTGTGGGACTAGATGATCTCTGTGAGTCCTTTCCATCTCAGGATATGCTATGATTCTCGGGATATTCTACATCAGACCTGTATTAGGTCCCCTGCACAGGCTGAATTTCATGAGATTAGATAATTACCAAGCCAAAAGTGCTTCTCAAGTTCCCAGCTGGGTAGGGAGGGAAGCACTGGTATTCCCACCATTCCTAGCCAGGGAAAACTGCCTCCAGAGAGCAGCTGGGATAACAGTGCACGATCTGGGGAGAGATTAGAACATCCCAAACCTGGACAGAGAGGGAAGGCCAGGGGAGGGCTTTCACCTGCTTTATCCATGACCTGCCTCATCCTCTGATCTGCCCAGGGAGGTTGTGGATTCCCCATCCCTGGAAGTGTTAAAAGCCAGGTTGGATGAAGCTTGGAGCAACCTGGGATAGTGGAAGGTGTCCCTGACCATGGGGGGTGGAACTGGAAGAGCTTTAAGGTTTCTTCCAAACCAAACCCCTCTATGATTCCCTGATTCCCAGTGGGGGTTTTATGTTCTGCCTCACTGCAGACAAACAAAAAGCCCAGACTTCACCTTCCCAGCCTTCCAGCATGGAAGACACCAACTATTTTTCTAACCTGCCTGCCCCTGGAATGCCTCATCCCAGTTTCACTGGGAATAAACCAGTGTCAAAGTCCTGCCACAGTGAAGGTGGTTTTGCATCTAAGAAGAATGGGATGCAGGATGGAAACAAAAAAAAAAAGAATTGTCACAGCCGAGGAACAAAAGGAACATTGCAAACACCACCTACCACAGCTGCTGGGAAGGGGATGTGCTCTCAGGCAGGACAGGAGGGGACAGGGATGGACTCAGCCAAAAGAGCCACAATTGAAAACAAACAGATGCTGCAGGTTCACTGGGAAGATCAGACACCCCAACCCCTGGTTTTCCACTCTCCTTATCCCTGCTGAGAGAGGAAAATCAAACACCCACCTGTGGCACGTGACTGGTAGCACTGCCTTGTACAGCTGGGGGATCTTCCTGTTTATGAGGGGCTGCAGGGCCTCCTTTAGCCGGTGGTAATTCCGCTCCAGCTCCCGCTGATATTCCTTCTGGTCTGGCCCGATCAGGCTCTTGTTCTTGCGCAGAGCGTCTTCACACCTGGGAAACAAACCCTGTGAAACCTGGGCACGGCTACAAGGACCTGTTTGCTGCAGATTTGTTAATTTAATAGTACAAAAAAATCCATTCTGTTCCTCTGGGATGGCATAAAATTCTTTTCTATCTTGTTTTTTGGGTGATAAACACTCAGCTAAACCTCCTGGTGTCCATGGTGGAAGGAGAGGGTGTCATATTTCCAATTTCCATTTCACTTCCAGAGTGACAACTCCTTTTTTTATTGTAATTTACTCTCCAGTTATGTTTATCCTCTCTGAGGAGAAATGAAAAGCTGATCTTCACAAAGCCACTTCCAGTCCCAGTGGATTTAGAGATGGATAGAATCAGGGAAGATTAATAAGTAGCAGGCTGGGATGTTCATCAGGAACTCTTCTGCTTGCAAAGATGTAATTTAAATAAAGAGTATGAAAGGAACTGTATCAGCAATGCCATTTATTCTGCATTGCCACTGGATCTATTTGCTTGGAACATTTCTATTTAATTTTTTTTTTTTTTCCTCATGTGTAACTGCTTGTAAAAAATGCTGTACTGAGTCTGCAGTTTGCAGGTGGTTTGGGAAGCACATTCCATACCTTTTTGTGAAGTCTTTGAAACAGAGCCGCAGTTTGTTGTGATGTCTGAAGAGCTTTGGATCGTTGGGTATTTCAGACAAGAAAACTTGTGCAACTTCTAATGGTCCCTGTAGGAGCAGAAGAGAAAAAGTGAGTTTCTCAGGTCTGTTGTATCCAATCACAGGAGAAACCTCATGCACGTAGAAACATCCATAAAACACAACATTTCCTTAAAGAAAAGCAGCTTGAAGAACTGCAGCTGGTAAATCTGGCGTAAACCACCAAACATCATGACAACTGAATCTCTTTTAGGCCTTTCTTTGTTCTAAATAAAACTCTGCTTTTGGAAAATAGTGTGAGAAACTGCACGGATTCTCCACTTGTTTTCCTTTATAAGGACTCCTGACAAAGTTTGCTTAACTGACAACTAAGGCAAAGTTTAAACAATGCAGATGGAACCCTGGAAGTGTTTGCCAGCACTGCAAACTCAACCCAGAACTCGGAATTCCAGATGTTTTTTTTCCAGTTTGTGCATTGGGCTTTACATTCCCTCAGTTTTTCCCTGTTCATTGATCAGTTTTGCTTTCCATTTTGTTCAAAACTCACAACAGGACACACCAACCAAAGCCTGGCTAACCAAAGGGAAAGCAATAAAATAGGGAGGAGGAGAAGCAGGCAAAAAGAACTGTGAGTGCAAGGATGGAGCAGATAACTGAGGGAAAGATGTCTCTTCCCAGCCACTTTCAACATTTACAGGACTTCTACTCAAGTGGCAAAATCCCTGAGACCAGTTGTTCTAGACTACCAGGGACCTTAAACACATTCCATAGAGTAAATGGGGAAAAATTTCCATGGTAATTCAGAAATAAGGCACATGCATGGCAGAGAGCAAGATGTACTATCCCAGAGTGTCCAGCTTGGACAGTGATCCTCACCTGATTCACTGTGGTACCTACTGATCCCTGCAGCACCATCTGCAACATCTTTGGGTCTGCAGGGTCTTGGTGGGTGGCAAAAGCCAATTCCTGTGTTTTCTTCTGCATGTCCTCGATGGCAACTTCAATGGGCGTCAAAATGATCTGAGGAAGTGGCAGAACAGAGGATGTTTGTTATGGCTGAGACTGGCAACCAGGCACAGACCTTCAGAAACACCCAGGGCACTGTGTGGTGCCACAAGTGGGGGAGGAGGACACCAACAGGACTGACAGCCTGAGCAGAAGCAATGCAGAAACAGATCAATTCAGTCTTGGTTTAGGGACATCAAGACCAAGTTTGATTTTTCAATGTGTTTCTGGGTACTCAAGAGCTTTCTGAGAGTCTTTTAAGTGGCACTCGTGTCTCTTCGGGTGACTGCAGCTAGCGGTTACAGCATTGCCAGTCCCCAAGTATCATTCATTGTGCCCCAGTGATCACATCTGATCCTGTCCACCCTTGGAAAGTTAACTCAGCTATGGATAAATCTCTCTACAAAGCATGAGGGCCCCACTCTCTTAGGGTTGCTGGGGCCATGCAGTGAGCAAACGCTGATCAAGCAGAGCAGAAGGGAGCACCCTGCATTATCACAGAATCATGGAACGGTTTGGGTGGAAAGGGAACTTAAAGCCCATCTCATTCCACCCCCTGCCATGGGCAGGAACACCTTCCGCTAGACCAGGTTGGTCCAAGCCCCGTCCAACCTGGCCTACAAAGCTCACCAAGGGCCCCTGCACGAACCAGCTGCCGTGGGCTGGGGGTGGCAGGGCAGACACATCACTAAATCAGTCTGGGCTTAGTTTAGGTTGAACAGGAGCAGGGAGAAGTTCCTTCTTAAGCTCGAGATGCAGGCGTCTCCCACACCGCACAGCCTGGTGCAGCATTCCCCTTCAAACACCAGAACTCCCCAAGGGCACCAGCCTCACCTCCTCCTTGTGGATGACGTTGATCCTGGTTTTGATGTAGGGGAAGGCGTGGGACGTGGTGAGGATGGTCTTGCGCTTGAACTGCTCGTGCAGGTCGCCGTGGGCGCGGCCGTCCAGCGTGAAGGGGGTGCAGTACATGAAGCGCCGCAGGTTGTAGTTCTTGTCGAAGTACGTGATCCTGTCCTTCATCTCGTACGTGTCGAAGTAGGGCTCCACGTAGGTGATCTGGATGTAGGCCTGAGGGAGGAGCACGGCTCAGGGCAGGCACACAGCACAGCTGCACTCTGTGTTTAGCACTGCGATACCCCAGCTGGATCTCTGTCCTCCCAAAGCCACCACAGGAAAAAACAGGACTAGTTTTTGCCTTAACTCAGGAAAGTCACTTACACTGACATGACCAGGGGTGCTGGGAGCTGCCCAGCAGTTTGTGGACTGGATGAAGCACAGTTCAATGCCCTTCCCCTCTTATGCCCTTCACATCATAGAATCTTAGACTGGTTTGGGTCGGGAGGGACCTTAAAGCTCATCTTGTTCCATCCCCCTGACATGGGCAGGGACACCTTCCACTAGACGAGGTTGCTCCAACAGGGCCTTGAACACTTCCAGGGATGGGGCAGACACAGCTTTTCTAGGCAACCTGTACCAGGGTCTCACCAGCCTCACTGGGAAGAATTTCTTCCTGATCTCTAATCTAAACCTTTCCTTGCAGGTAACACCTGGCTCTGAGCCAAAGTCCTGTTTCCCAGGCATGCTCCTGTTCTTTCAGCTACGCTTAAAGGACATGACACAAGGATGACAAAATGCTGCAGCTGCACAAAAGCCAGAGGCCACTGAATGGCAAAGTCCCTCCTTCCCTGCACTCAGCAGAGAGCAGAGAATGGGAAGAATTTCCCAGGCCTCTGCTGGCCTTTCATTTCTTCCTTCCCATCAACCACTATCAGGGCAGGGAAGGGAATGGCTAATTCTGCATCCCTCTGCTGGAATTATTTTCCCAAAATTTTATCCCAAGCAGTCACAAAACACTAAATATGTGGATTTTGTGGCCTACTTGGTGAAATTGAGGGCAGGATTTGTCCCACTTCATTTGCACACATTCAGGACCTGTTCAACTTCTAAACCTGCACTTTGTGTTCTTACCTTGTTAGGATCAAGTTTACATTTGTCCACAGGGTTTGAGTCTTTAATCACTTCCAGCACATCTTCCCCAAACCGTTCTCCATAAAATCCCTACGACCGAGAGCAAATGAATTGAAATCAAACATCAAACGCAGCCCTGAGTGATGGGGGTTGGAGGGACAAAGGCACATTCAGGGGAGGGGAAGCTCCACATGCCTCCAACAGAAGCTGTGCCGGGGCTGAATGTGATCTGCTGAAACTGGGAGAATTCCAGCAGTCACATTCCAGGGGCCATGGGAAAAAACAAGCGCTGGAAGGCAGAAGAACTCGGGAGCCTTCCAATGGTGCCTGGTTCTGAACAAGGCATTTGGGTTTGTTGTGTGTCTGTGAGCTCAGCTGGACACGGGTCAGTTCAGGGAAACCCAGAGCATGGCATAGCTGGGCTGGGTGAAAGGCCAGGCTCTGAACTCAGCTTTGTGAGCTTAAACCTCACCAACGCTGCTGCCTTCAGCACAACGTGACAGAGCTCAACTGCTGGGAGCAACAACATGACATGGGATCTGTTCCGGCAATAAACCAGGCCAGGTCTGCCCTCTGGGTCCAAAGGAATGAGGAATGAGGATGTGGAACGTGGCACAGCCTGGAGCCAGGCTGCTCAACACCCCTCCTCTCCCACTGGGGGTGGTCTCATACATGCACACAGGAGGGAACAGTCATGGGAACAGGCTCTGACCCATGTCAGTGTCTGGACACGGGTTAGTTGGCACAAAACCAGGCCAGATCAACCATGAGATGATCCCTGGGTGGTATCCACAGCTGAAACAAACTTCAGACCTGTGATGTCCCACCACAGGGGCTTGGAAATTCAGACACCTTAGGGGACTCTATCTTCACAAGTAGAGAAACATGACGTGAAGGCAACGAAAGGACAAAAAAATGCTATATATTCTGAAAGTCAGATCCCAAAAGGCATCTCAGCCTCTTTCCAAGCCTATTTCATCGCATTCACACTGCGCTGCTGAAGAGAGATACAGACATATGATAATATGATGCACTACAAACTCTGGGAGGATTATATCGGGTCTGCAGCTCTTGCTGCAGGAATTCCTGCAAAATTCTTCTCCCTTCACTCCTTCCTCAGAGGTGGCACCGGCAAGAGGTCAGGGGACACCAGACCCATCTCTGGGTCACTGCACAGGGCCATGCAAACTGCTTTGCCAAGGGACTGCTCCTATGAAATAGCTGATGGAAACCAGTTAAACTGCCAGTTAAATCATCTCACCTCGAGCCGATGGGAAATCTCAGCCAACTTGGTTATTGCGGGTTCCTTGTAAACAAACTCTTGCTCATCCAGGTCTCCAAACTTAGTTCCATAAAAACCAACTCGGAAGTAGGTGCCAAACATCCTCTTTCCATCCTAGACATGAAGAAACAAGAGGTTATTTCAGGGTGGAGACACACACCCCCTCAAGCATGGCTGCAGGCAGGCTCCTGAATTTTTGCAAAATAAAAAAGAAATTAAAAAAACCAAGAGAAAAAATTAGAAAGAAAGCAGGGAAAGAAAAAACACACCTGAAACTCAGCATGGATGCATTTAGCAGCAAACACTGCAATGAAATTATAAACTTATGTGGAATTACATGGATCAGTTACGACCATTAGCCCAACCCTGCAATGACTTCTCCCAGCCCAGGAGGAGCCTGGAAGTGTCCCCATGGAATCATGGCCCTTAAAGCTGATTCAGTTCCACCCCCTGCCATGGGCAGGGACACCTTCCACTATCCCAGGTTGCTCCAAGCCACATCCAACCTGGCCTTGGACACTTCCAGGGATGGGGCAGCCACAGCTTCTCTGGGCAACCTGTGCCAGGGCCTCACCACCCTCACAGGGAATAATTTCTTCCCAATATCCCATCTAAACCTAATCTCTTTCAGTTTAAGAAGTGTCATATGTCTCTGAGGAGCAGCCAAAGGCAAGTCCCTTCATTGGGGTGATTATTCCAGGCTCTCCAAACTCTGTGCAGACACCCTGAGCCTGTAGGCACAGGGAAGCCCAGCTGGTGCCATCCTGCAGGGAGGACACTGCAGACAGACCCCCTGGAAAATACCCAGTACCAATTACCCCCAAAATCCACTCTCAGTAATTGCAGGATTGGGCCGAAGTCAATGTCCAGTTCACTCACACACACACACACAAGTGCTTTTTAACCAGCATTTCAACGGGGAGGTGTTACACTCTCCTCTAGTAACTAATGCCTAGGAGAGAGGGCCAAAGTCACTCCTGGTGAAAGCAGATGCAATCCTGTGTCATGTACCTGCTTCCATGTGAGCCAGTGGTGAATTTGGCCCCAAAACGCAACAAAAGTAGAGAAACAAGAAAGATTTTTGCTGGAAAGGTAATGAAGAACATCTGATTAAGAGAGAGAGAGAGAGAGAGAGAGAGAGAGAGAGAGAGAGAGAAGAAAAATGCTTTAAAATTAAACACACCTTTGCTTTTGTTAAAAAAACTCAATGCATGCACAAACCAGGGATGCCTTTCAGCAAGAAACTCTGTAATGTTCACCTTTACTCTCGTGAGAAAGTGTGATGCAGTTTAGAATGCTCAGTGTTCCTGATCTGGGAGAGATCTGGGCTTCAAACAGCCCTTACAGGTGTCCTGGTTGCTGGGTACTGTTTGATTTGAGTATTTTGCTATGGCAAAACTGATCTCTTGTGGTGATGGTGAATATGATCTATGGAAGGCAAAGAGGATTGTTAAGCCAAACTAAAGCAAAAAAATCCTCAGGTAAACTCCAGACTAGAAAAAGCACTGTCATGGCAACCACTGACTTCTGCTGGGCTGGAGAAAACTCTGGAGCAAACTCTGGAACACCATGCTGGAGGTGCCTGAAGTCCAAAAACTTCCACTTCAGAGCTGGGCATCAGTGAGCTGTGCCCTCCTGAAGGCACCTGGGATGAGTAGCAGCCCTCATCCCAAAAAAACACCACCTGGCTCTGCCCAGGCTCCCTGGACCCCTGCTCTAGCTCTAGCCTATCCCTCCTGCAGAGGGGCTCTTATCCAGCCCCACCTGCCAATGCAGACTGCAGGGTTTCATCACACCCCAGGATCCCAGGAGCACCTCCCAGGAAGTGAACTCCTGCTGCAAAGCTGTTCCTGTTTTATTGGAAGGGGCAGATGGCAACATCTGGTTGCTATTTCCCTGGACTCCCTGGCTTTGTCCAGTGTCCACCCCTCAGGACCCACGAGCAGCCCAGTGAACTCTTTTTACTCATCACTGCCTTTTCAAAGCCACAGTTTTGGATAATTTTATCCACACTTAAAATTCCTCAATGCCCACCATTTCCAGCTTCCTGGGCTATTTTCTTCCATCTCAATGTTACAGGCAGAAGGCTGTCATTTCAGGGCTCCTTTGTCAAAGTAATTCCCAAGGTAGCACCTGCTGGAAGGTGTCCCTGCCCATGGCAGGGAGTTGAAACTAAATGGTTTTAAAGGTCCTTTCCAACCCAAACCATTCCATGATTCCACGTCTGCCTGAGGGGAACTGCCAGATGAAACATATCCCCAAACCTTACACAAGGCTTGGATGTGCTCCTCGTGGAAGTTGGGGGGATCCTGCCCCAAACCATGGGCACAGGGTGATGGAGGACACACTGTTCTTCTAATTCATGAGCTTTTTCCTACTTGGCAAGTGCTTTTCAGGGCATGAAGCATTTGCACAACCTGGTCCCTTCAAGTATCTGCCACGTGGACACCTGCCCAGGCAGCTCCTTGTTCCCGGCAGTATAAAAATAACAAGGGAGGAAGAAAATGCTGTCTGTTGATCAGCATAAATTAATAAGGTGTTCCGGTGGCACTTATTAAATGCATAAAATAATAGTAACAGGGCACTGGGGAGTTTCAGGAGTGGCAGGAGCAGCGGGGAAGGCTGGTGAGATTCCATGTTCCCATATGAAGGCAGCTCCCAGTTCATGTACTCGTGTCATTGCCATGAAGACCAGCTGCACCGGCTTTTCCTGGTAAATCCAGTTGCTCAACTCAGTTATGAGGATCCCAGGGAGAAGAACCAGCAGTGAGGAGCACTGCCCCTGATGTGACTCACGTTGGGAATCTGTGCCTGCAAACAAACTCCTTTGGGGAGCAAACACATACAGACCACTCCATACCTCCCATGGACACTCAAAAGCTGCCAATTCCCTGAGATCAGGAGCGCTCAGTTCCATCCTGGCACTGGGAATAAGGGATGGCTCTGCACTGGGATCTTTGATATTTATCCGACACCGAAGTCTTTCCAATCACAGCAGTGAAAACTAAACAAATAACTTAATACTCCCTGGCCTTGCTTCTGACAAGAGCTAAAAATGCAGATATGAGGGAGGAATTATTAAAAGCATTGTATCTCCTATTATTTTATCAAAAATAATAGGACTTTGGGAGGAGAAGAGAATGAAGGTGAACACTGAATAGCCATCACACAACTGGCAGAGCAGATAACAGCCACCATGACTTATGAAGGTTCATGATTTGTTATAATGCATGGTAAATACCTTTCCAAATTGCTGGGAATAAAGTTTTAGGGTTATCTCTTGCACAAACACAAAAAGCTTTGCCAACAAGATTTAAAAAAACATCAGACACAAGAATGATCATCTGCTTCCTTCACTGAGACCAAGACAGCAGCAGCTGCCTGAAAGGTGTAGGAATAAAAGTAACGCCTTCAAAATGCAGAATTCAACCATGTTTACCAAACTCAGCAGTTATTTCCTTCCTCAATTTTAAGCCAAGGTCCTCTGCAGTGTTGCCAACTACTACAAGCCTTCCAATATTGATTTTTTTGAAATTATCAGCTCCTGTTTTTCACCAGCAACCTCCCCCTGCCATAAAAAGCACTTTTAAATTCTCATGAAAAGTGTTTTCCTAACTTTTCTAACTGGAAAGTAAACAAAAAGAATTAATTCAACATTTACTCAACGAACAAACACACAAACCCCACCACTTGGTGTGTTTAAGGAGAGCTCAGAAATGCTCTGGTGACAGACTCAGGATACTTTAATTCTCGTAGTTGGCAATACTGCTGTCCTTGTGACACGAGGGGGTCCTGCTGTTGGCATAGCTCTTTGGTAAAATGAAATTGGGGTTTCCACAGTGTAAAACAAAAAACAAAAAGGGAGGTGGGGGAGGGAAGAGAAAGGGGAAAAAAATTCCACAAGTAGGAACTTACCACAACAGACAATAGTAAGAGTGGGGAGGAGGGTCAGCAACCAGGGCGATAGAGGAGAAAACAGAAAGTATTTAATTAGGGAAATTCCAAAAAACAAACAAGCAGCAAATTGGCAGCAAATAAATTTTAAAATTAAAAAAAAAAAAATAAATAAAAGGGCGAGCATCAATTAAAATATTTAAAATAAGGAAAAAGGGCAAAACATGCAACAAACCTGAAAGCTACAAAGCACAAAGGTCAGAAAAAGTGTGGCAATGAAGGAGCACAATGACAGGGGAGAACTGAAACCACGGGTGTCTTTTACCATGCAGTAAAACATGACCAAGTGATGTTAGAATCATAACCAATGGCAGGAGTTTCTCCAGGGGTCGATTTAGGGGCAGACTAATAAAACAGATGCTCACAGGCCTCCACTTTTATTGGCTACTGAAGATATTTCCATCATTTACACACCTACAACAGGTACTCTGGGCTGCTGTGCTGTCTCGTCTGCTGGGACCTTTCATGGGAGTAAGGAAATGATTTGCAGGGCCAGCCCTTAAGTGTCAGGGGTTTATTTTTAATTTCATTTTTTTCTAGGCTGGAATTAAAGCTGACACTCAGACACCATCAGCCCAAATTATTTATGTCCCACATCAAAGACCTTTGGTCTCAGCCCCAGTTCACTCAGTATGGGCTTTAATGCTCTCCTGTGGTGCAAACCTGGAGGGAGGTGGCCTAAAATGAGTTGCCCGATTCATAGAAAAGTAGAGCTAAACTGGAAAGATGAAGCCTAAGCAAATAGCATCATATTCACAGAACATTTTAAATGCCTTCTGAGACTTCCCCATGCTCATGTATCCACTGTGTCACTGGGGCTGGAGTCAAACTGGCTCTGCAGATAAAACCAACTGCTTTGTCTATTTCTAACCCAAAAGTGTGGTTCTCATGGTGTACTGTCAGTAAAATGTGAGCAAACAGCCCCTACAAAAATGAAGGCAGCAAAACTGACCCCAGTTAACGCAACTGAGCTATTTTGCTGCCAGATAAACCACCACGTAACAAATTGACTGGTCTTAGGTGAACAGAACGAAGCAGTTTCTCCTCTGAGAAAAGATCTGCACCTGCTGGAAACCAGGTTTGTGTCTTGGTACCTCTGAGCATTATTGCTTAAATCGACCCCTGTGGGTGGGGTGAAAACATGGTATGGAGGGATGATATTCTGTGTCAATGCTGATGGAAAGAAATATAAACAAATTATAAAAACAAACTAGTGATGATACAGTGGCTCATTCACCAAAGAACCTCATTAGTGGAATACGTCAGCATCCATGCACTACCTACAGCTGCTTATGAAGGATTTCCTACTACAACCACAGTTTATTGGTATTTCTTTGGTTAATGAATTGTTTTAACAGCAGACAGCAACAGAAATACCCACAACTAGCACATGTGGGCAAGCGTTGGCGTGAGTCATCTGGAGAATCTATTAGTGTTCTTTACTAACTAAAATGGAGTTACCTACCTCCCAGCCAGTACTCTGTGTAATGAAAAGTAAAAAGGGCATGTCACAGAAACCAAAAAAAGAGTTTCAAAGGTCAAAACACGACCATCAAAGTAAGCACCATAAACCTGCAATGGTTCCAACGATTATAAGTCATGCATCCAAAGAAGGACATCCAGTCTCTCATCAAATGCCCCAGACTTGGTGGGGTTTGCACCATCCCAGTTTAGAAAGGTTCCTTCAGTAGTTATCCACCATATGAACAGACAAATAAAACTCCCAGCATTTCTGAATGTTACCTACCAGGCTAAAGGAAAACATGCAAAACATACTTTAAAATAACTCTGAAAGGATAAACTGACAGATGACTGGAATTTTTAACTCTTGGATAGTTCTGAAGTTACAAAATTTGATTTGTGATGTTCTCTCATGTTAAATGTCCAGAGAGAAAAAACCCTGACAGTGATCCTTGTATTTACTGTGGATCACCATCTGACAATTCTTGTGGAATCTGATTACAATGGTTTTTCATTTTACTCGCACTGAGCATTTGAGGTTTCTTCACAATTCACCCTGCAACTAAAAATTCAAACCATTACCTGGTGAACAATCTTGCTGAAAGCTTCCTGCAGTTTACCATGAATAGTAGATAACTTCTTGGCATCTCTGTTGGCTTCATGAATAGGAATAAGGACTTTGTAAACCTCATTAACTGCTTCATACATGCCAGCCTACAAAAATAAGGTCCATCAGATTGCTCCATCAATTCAACAGCCAGAGTAATTCATACTACCAGCATTTAAATGAGAAAAGTGCAAAATGAAAAGGTGGTTTAGACACCAATGTGGTGTAATCAGCATCTTTTCTTAAAATATACCCACACATGAATGGAATAAAATCTTCAGTTACCCCTGAAATCAAGAGCCCACTGCACTACCTACTGCTACTAGTAAATAGGATTATTAACATAACCAATCCTGAGATAAAACCATGACAAGTGGGCAGTAATTCACTCATTTTCCCTGGTTTCTGATGGATACACTAATACCATTCACACTGCTCACACAAGGCTCTTATCCCACTCTTTCTGAAGCAAGGGAAAACCACTACGGCCTTTCTTCCTATTGTGAACTCCCAAATGTGCCGAGAGAAGGGAAAGATAATGGGAAAACACCAAGGCCTCTTGGTCCCAGATCCCATCTTTTGCACAGAGGGCAAACCAGGTTGTCTTAATGACAACTAAAACTCCTAATGCTCCATGCAAATTAAGCATTTAAAACAGAATTAAATGCTCAGAGAGAAAACATTTTCCTTCATAATGCCTAACAGTGTGAGGTTGCTAAAGAAGAGAGGTAAAGAAATTGAAGTCTTCTACCATGGAGAAAGATGCTGCAGCCTGTTCCAGCAATCCCACCAGACCAGCTTCTGTAAAATACTTCCCAGAACAGATTCCTTCTTCATCTGGTGATACAACGTCATCAGAAACTGCTGACTCTTCCAAAACATTGGAAGATATGTTCTGAGGAGATATGATAGATAAAATACTTTTACTCAACTGAAACTACTTTCAATACTTTGAAAGCCAGCCGATTTTTAGTCAAATCCTAGAATTTTTATAGAGGCAGCTTTCCATTTTTATAGAGAAGATACATAAAATACAGCTTTCTCTTTTTACAGAGCAGCGTATTATTCATGCAACAAAACTGAGTAAGCGCAGTTAGTGTAGGTTGGCACAGGAACACCTGGCACATGGAGAGACTCTACCTTGGCAGCAGGTGACAAACCCCAGAAATCCATTACAGAGAGTAATTCGCACCTGAAATGTAACACAGCCTACAGGGAGGTATTTTCTGTCTTCCAGCATGCTGAGATACTCAGCCACCAGGGCTGCGGAGTGGACCAGGCACTGGGCGGACTCGGCGTGGTTGCTCCTCTCGGAATGTTTCCCAGCCATGTTCTGCAGCCACGTCAGGCGCAGGTCGGGGGAGTTCTGGTAGCCCTTTGCAATCCTGACGGAAAAGAAAACCTTTGAGATTTCATTTACTTCTCTTTGAGCCAGCACAGTACCTCAGCACATTTTTTTCACACGGTATTTAAATTACTTTTGCCTGAATACCAACCACCCTCAGTGCTTGGCTCTCTAGAAATACATGAGGTAAGAAGCTGCAGAGATGGAAAGTTACCCTAAACTGTAGATTTTTAAGCCAGTCAGTGGCGGGGGGAGCAACTGGAGCCTGGGTGATGCTGAAGCTCTTGACCAAAGCCCGTATTTCACCTGGACACTGGTATTAAGCCAAAGGTGTAGCACAGTCAGAACAGACCTGCCTGGCTGCTTATGACAAAACCTCTGCTGACTTCTGAGAAGCCTTCAGGGCCATTTGTGCAGACAACACCATGAAATTTGGTGGTTGGGTTCTTAACATGGTTCTGGAACATCTTTTGCATGTGGAAACCTTCATATGTACCACCAAAAAGTCTCGTGTGCAAGCAGGTCCTGGAAGATCCTCAAGTTTTTCCTGATGCAAGCAGGGAGAGTTGTCATTACTGAGGTGGAGGATGAGATTGTCAGGGATTGCTGGGGAAAGGAAACTATTTTTATCCAAGATAAGCTACTTAAATACCAACCAAAACCTATCAACACCATATTCAAACACAACAGACAGGTCTGTGAGCACTGAGACCCAAAACTGCTCCAAAAACAAGTCCTGGAAGAGCTCAAATGTGCAACATTTGAGCCCAAACCCAAACAACAAGAAGCTGAGTTGTTTTCAGGTAAAATGAATCGTGGCAATCAGTTTAAAACAGGACTAAGTTCAAAGTAAAATAATTGCTAATAAAATAAAAGTAATCAAAGCTCATAGCAACACCAACACCTGACATGGTGAATACAGCAGTGCAGTAGGTACTAAGGCCTGTTCAAACAGCATGTGAAGCACTGACATCTACTGTCCCTACAGTGCAAACTCTACCTGTACATGAGGTCAATCAGCATTTCTGGATCTTCCTGGTGCTCCTTCATTTTAACTGTGTCCGAGAGGATCATATGGAGGTTGAACACTAGATCCTGGACCTGTAAAAAATACACTGTTTTATTAAGCGGCAATGGGAACTGAGCTACACACTGTTCTGTGAGGACCACAGTTACTCCTAATCTTTGTGTGTTGCATTTTGTCAGAATTAATCAAAAGACATAGGGTTTCTGTACTTACATGATTAAAAAAAAAAACAAACCCAACAAAAAACCAAACCCCTCTTCAGGGAATGCATGCAAATTCCAGTTCTAGATGGAGGCTTAAGCACAGCCTGTTAATAAACTACATGTTAACACCTCTTGTGGTATATGTCTTTTACCTGATCAGGAAATGTTGTCTCCCTAAGTTCCAGATCTTCTTCAGCATATGTCAAAATCGTCTTCAGGGAACGTCGCAAAAATTCTTCATTGAAGTTCTGGGATGTCCCCACCAGGGATGAGAGAGACATGGTCACCTGCATTTTCACTCTGGCAAAATTCTGCAATGGAGATACTGTTATTATTCCAGCAACCTGGAGATACTGCAGCATCAGTGCTCTGGCCATGGTGCTCTCCTCCTGCAAGAGGCCTGATACAGAAAACTCCAGTTTTGCAAAAAGGGCTGTTCCAGAGCAGTGATTAAAATAAACCTCTGGTGCTGCCAAACTTCAAAATCTGGTGACAGCATTATTTAGCTCCTGATAAAGGGTCTCCCCCAGTAAAAGATTTCGTTTTCTCTCCTGCATGCTCTCCTCTCACACACCCTGAAGAGGATGATGTTCAACTCCCTCTCCTGTTGCAGCCTTGATTCCAGGCAGTTGCTTTCACTTTGGTCTACCCTAAAAACTGGAGTCATTGTTACCTTGCTGCTATCAGTCCCCTCACAGTCACTGGGCCCAGAACCAGGGTGTTCCCCCAGTTCTGCTACTCCCTGTGGGGGCCTGTAACCAAAGCCAGCAGCCCCCAGACCCCTCATGTGCAATAACCCAGTGAAGTGCAGGATACTCACGTTCCCAATCTCGAAGTTCTGCCTCATCAGGAGGTACAGGGAGGCACTGGCGTGGGACCGGATGGTGCTGATGCTGCTGCTGCAGTGCCTCAGGAGCCTCAGGCACAGGTCTGCACACTGCTCTGTCTCCTCTTCAAACAGCAGCTCAGGGAACTGGGACACAGCACAACAGGAAATCAGAGTTTGGACAGACAGGAACAAGCACTCAGACACAAAGGTCAGGGTGATCCTCAGTGAGCACACACTGGAATTAGAGCAAGCCCAGTGTCCTCTGTTTTGAGGGGAATGATGATAATTGGAATCACTTCACTTTAGAGTAAGGCAAAGCAGACTGGCAGACTGGAAGGCAATCCATTTTACCTCCCCCCCCGCCACTTGCTCCTACCTCTAGACCCTCAGACAGATTTACATCACTTCCAAAAACTCATGCTTAAAATTTTTCAGCTTTTACCAGCACACGCACAAAAACTGGGACCTTGTTTTTAGAAGGCCCAGTAAAACAAACCCATTTTAAGTGAGATTTGTACAGCTTAAATCCCACTTGTGCCTTGTGATTCCTACTGACCAGGTGTCTCTGCCCACTCATCCAGCAGGAACCCAAACCCCACTTGGGGTGTGTGATCTGTGTGCTGCCATCAAACCCAAAATGCATAAATTTTGATCATGAAAACCAGTTTATCAAACACCAGACCACATTTCCTGAAAACCAATACTGCAAAAAATAACAATTGCTTGGTGAAGTGACCCCAATGCAAAGGAAGGAACAGTCCCATCCTCCCTCAGTGCTGTCAGGATATATTACAGCATCCACAGGGAATTCACCTTTGAGACCAAAGCTCTCTGTGTGGCAAAGCAGTGCTGGAGGTAAAGTGCACTTTGGTTGCAGGCCATGCTGTGCAGGAGCACTTTCAGCACCCCACCGAGGATACTCTCTTTGGACTCCGTCACAGAAACAGTCTGAAAAGGGAAACCAAGATTTGCATGAGCAAAAATGAACCTCCTATGTGTGTGTGTGTGTGAGAGAGAGAGAGAGAGAAAATAGCTCTGACAAAAAGCCCTTCGGCACGACGAAATCACCCATTTAGCCACATTCTGAACCAACCCCCAGGTAATGAACACCTGACCCGTAGATAAAGCTGATGACTCTCTCTACTTGATGAGGCTCTGACCTTTGAGGACCTTGGTCCACTAGAGGGAGAGGCCATAGCTGGATTATTCAGGCACAAGGTGCAATCCCTAGGATTCCTGGGTCTCTCTACAGATCAGAAGTGGATTTGGAAAGTGTGCTCCTGGCTTGCTCCCAGCCCATGCCCAGGTTTCATTTGTACAGAAAGGGGGCAAAGCTGCCACATGTCCTCACCTACCTGTGCACACAGACCAAGGGGCCTAGAATCTTTTCTGCACTGTGCAAAGGGAGCACAGATACAGAAGGCGGACCTGGAACCTCACGACTTGAGGCAGATTCAGGGTAGAATAGGGTGGGACTTGGAGAATTTCACCGTTCACTACTGAGTTTTTGAATAACTATTTCCTACACTACAAAAAGGGAATAACTTTCAAAAAGACTGAAGGAAGGTATTGCAATGTAAAACCAAAGTGTTACAGGCTGGGATTAGAGAGGCATTGCCCCTTTCCTGCTGCAGCAGAGCAGCTGAACAGTTCTGACAGCTCTCAGACAGTGAAGAGCAGTAAGCAGGTTTTGTTTAACAACCTGCTGCCTGCCCAGGTATCACAATGTCATTACATCTCTATTTTCTGATCATCCTTACCTGTACAACTATCTCTAGTGTATCCAAAATTATCAGATTGGCTTCTGTTGCAAGATTTCCATCAATAAGTGCCTCGTGTTCTATCTCTGCCCTTGATCTAATCAGAGGAAAGAAAGCACTAAAATTACTTTCTGATCAAGAAGTAGACACTAAATATTTTCCAGTCAAAAATGTTTTCTCATGAGCAGGAAATTCCCAGGTATGATTTGTATATTTATTACTGGACAACACTATGAGGATATTTCAATGCACCCACTGAGAGGACAGGAAGAAAGACTCCGTTTTTTACATATACAGACTTACACAGGCTTTACGTTCATCATGCTTTGAGAGCTCACACTACTTTCAGACTTTGTCACTCTCCCAGGGACACAACAATGGTTTAAAACCCAAGTCCAGCTCAAGACTGGTTTAGTAGCATCGTTAGGCATGCAACAGCACAACCAGGAACAGAACATAAGGCTTTAAGCTGTAGGTTATGGACACAAGGTGGTGCTACACGAGCTAGTAAACTGCACTTACACTGGGTGTAGCACAGAGTGCAGACTGCCAGGGTGCAATCTTATCTGTTCAACCTACATTCCATCTAATTCCTGAAGAATAACTTCCTCTCCAAGGAAAAGGACACAGTTTTGCTGTTCCATGCCAGGCACTCACTTTCCTGGAAAGCCTTATGAAGTTCATACATCCACTCACACCTGTGGCTCCAGGAATTCAGCAGCGACACCTCATTCCAGTGGCACCGGTTGCACTGGGCAGAGATCCAGTTGGGTATTTAAAGAGCCCAGCTCTGGCCTGCCCTGCCACAGGTGCCATCTCTGACAGACTCATATCAGGCCAAATCCCAGCAGGAGGGTGACCCATGGAAATGACAAAATCCAAGTAAAATACACAACTAAGAGAGTGGTAGCTGATTTGGCTCCCTGCCACACTCCGCTTCCTTCCTCTGGGAGCTGGATCACACACCCAGGATCTCCAGAGCAGGAAGGCCTGAGGCCTGGGCCTACAAAGAATAATACCATCTGCATTAAATTACACCACCTGCACAATTCTTGGTGTGAAAAGTCTTGTTTATGAGGTTTCACAGGGCCAGGCTCTACCTATGTACACAGGACACGCAGATCCACAGAAGGGGAGTGGGAGGGACTGAGGTCACAGCAAGCAAGGGTTAGAAAGCAGGTCTACAGAGTTATCTAAGCAGCTAATTCCATGAGGTGAGATACCATCCTTTGACCATCAAGGTATTCCAAAGCTGTTAAAAAATGTAGGTGAGATCCTTCTGGGAAGGAGAGAGCTCAGATCCAGTGTCGGCAGTGAACTGATGAGTTCTGTGGGCCAAATTTTAATCTGGTGTAACTCTGCCCACAGCTCTGTAATTTGTATCTACATCACTTCATCAGAAGGCTGAAACACTCCGGTCATTTGGCTTTCCCAATGCCTCAACAGGACTGGAGCTTTGGACAAAAAGCCACTGCTTGACATAACATGAAATTCCATTTTTGTAGGGCACAAAGCAATTAGAAGCTGTGAAGAATTTCCTTCTACTCCATGAACAGTCAATGTCTTCAAAGATAAAATTTGGCTCGATCTCCATCTGGGCTCTGAGGACCCCATTCCTCAGTTTCTTCAGAGCTTCACTTGGACCGAGATTGCTTTCCTAGGATTAGGAACAATTCTTTTGCTGGGAGGATGGAGGTTGTAGGTTGCAATTTGAGGGAACAGAAAACGTGCACAGCGAAGCTCAACCACAACTCCTGAGCCCTCCAGATTGAACCACACCAAGAGAGGGAATTTTAAAGGAAATGGGTGTAATAAGCAAAAAGAGCTCATTCCAATCAGTTGCACACACACACTGAAAACTTCTGCCAAGCATCACAAACAATGCTGTGATGATTGAGTCTGCAGATATACAAAATGGTAATTTATAAGAACTGCACACCAATGCTACAGTACCTGGCTGGTTTGTGGCTTCTAAAAGCACAGCACATGTGGAAAAACAATCAAAGTGATGGATTAGGACAGGAAAGGAAAGCGAGCTTTGAGAACTCCAGAATGTTCTTATGGAATAAAGGAAATAGGACATGAGATATATATGCTATCTGTGAAAACTGCTAATGGATCTTCCCTCTAAACTACAGCTTAGGGCAGGGTTTTAAGACAATAATGGATTGTATTAGTCTCTTTAAATTTCATTTTAAAGCCTAAGGAAGCAAGGGACAGTGGAAAAGCAAAGAATTAGTGGGGCTGTGTTGGACTAAAAGCTGTTAGCACACTGCCAGCCCTGTCCAACTGAGGGCCCAAACCTGCTCACACAAGGGCCAAGTGGCTGCTGCCAGTGACCTTCTGTGGGGAGAGGGACCCTGTTCTCATAGGCACATGGTTAATGCAGAAGGATAAGGCAGAGTTACTTGTCAAGCTTTTCTGTGTTTTGCCGCCAGTGAGTCATATCCTTTCTCCATCTCAAATTCTCTTGACTTCCAAACGCGCTCCCAGAAGGACTTCTCTCTGCAGGGTAACACCAAAACCACAGCAGTCAGCTAATGCTCATTTTTGTTGCACAAGTAGCAACTCCAGATTTGTTCACAAGTAGCAGGTGACAGCAAACTTAGAGCCCAAGGCTGTGGCACTCACCCACTTAGCCCATGATGACTGGCTGGTGTGTGGCACAGCAGGAGACAAAACCACAGTTCTGATTCTTGTCCTAACCCCTCGGCCACCCTTTGAATTTGAGTGTTCTGAAAAATTACTGTTTTTTACAAACAGTAAAAATCAGAAGGTGCTTGTTACCCAAACTACTGGCTATTTCAGGTCTCCTCAAGTTAGCAGAAATATCTAGGCATTTTCAGAACCAACAGAAGATCAGGCAGTTTGTTTTCCACTCTGATCCTTGCACAGGACACACCAGAACGTGGCTCTGGAAGATGCTACACTGGAAGAAGTTTGCGAAAGAAAGTCCCACAAATGTGATCTCACCTACACAAAAGCAATCAAGTAACAAATAAATTGCTTGTAACTTAGGAAAAATGTAGCGATTTTGCAGATCCACTGAAGGATGCTGGAAACTGCAAACAGCTTTTTTAGGGAACTCGCTGTCTGTATCCCAAACCACATATGGGTGCAAGCAATTCTTGGGGGTGGGAGTAGCAGTTTTTGGAAAAGGGGGCTGGCACAGAGGACTTCTTTACTCACCTAGCTGTCCTCTGCTTCTTCGGACCATCTCCTGCCTTGCCCCTATGCTTCCCAAAATAGCTTCTTCAAGTTTGGCTCTCATGTCTTTCGACTTCTTAAATGTCAGACTGTTCATTCTTTCAAATACTTTCTTGCCCTGCAAGTTTAAAATGAGACCATGAAGGAAGATTCTTTCAATTTGGGATATTTTCTAACAACTCAAAATATCTTCCCTGTCTAAAGACACGCAGCAAGAAAGGAATACAGGTTTAGTAGGTAGATAGATAAACTACCCAGAGTTCAGCATTGCTACAGAAAACTCTCTTTGCCAAGTGACCAACAGCTATCCCCTTTCCCTGCAGCAATTCCCAGATGAATGTCAAGCAGCACAAACTGCTTCAGAAGTGAAACAAGGCACAGACATGGCTGAGAAGTAAACATGGAAAAAGGCTCAAGGTTGCACAGAGACGTGCCTAGCCTTGGGATTCCAAATGCAGGAAATACTTTGGGGAGAGCAGGAAATGCCTTTCTGCAGTCATGTAAAGGGTGGGAGCGTAAAAGGTCCTGGGCATGTCCCAGAAGGACCTTCAGGAGGTCCAAACAACGCAGCAGTACCTTGTATTCAAAGCAGGACACGCAGAGATAGAGCAGATCCAGCAGGCGGTTGAGCTGCAGCACTGACAGGTCTGTGAACCACTTCTGCAGGACACTTTCATCCGCATTCTTGAGCACCCACAGGAGGCAGATCAGGAGGCTGCGGCTGGACTCCGTTGAGAAGGTGGAGTGCTGCCTGCCACTCTACAGCACACAGGTCAGGACAGTGGATTTCACATCCAAACACTTCAATCATCACCTTATATGAATGAGTTTCTTTCCTCAAGATGCCCTTAATAACCTCCTGCAGGTTAAGAGTTAAGCTGCGGGGCTCCATTTGTTATTTCATGAATCTGTCAGTGTCTCACTTTGAGTGCACATAAATCCCACAAAAATAGGATCCTGATACCGCGGTAGGGAGGAGAAGGAAGCAATGGAAGGGCCTGCCTGCTACCAGCATCAGGATTCCCTCCCTGTGCACAGAACAGGGAAAATGGTCCATCTGTGTCTTCAGCCAGGCAGAGTTTAGATGTGGTAGGAGTTTGTGCTTAGGACTTAGAGCTCATAATGACCATTGCACTTCACAGAGCTTTTATGAAACTGTCTCAGAACAAGACAGTCTTTATCAGAAAAGGAAATTCTCCCTTTTTCTGAGGTTTATTGATTTTTATTCCTGCTCGTCATTTTCTTGTACCCCCTCTGAGACAGAGACAGCAGCATGCAAACATGCTTTGCTCCTCATCTCTCACCCTCTCCCTCCCCGTGTAACACCCAGCTGCAAACTGATACAGGCCCCTACAGAACCTGCACACACAAATATTTGCTTCTTGACACACATTTGTGGGTCAAGGAATAGGGAGAGATGGATTTGTACCGATGAGGGGAGTAGGAAACTGCTGGGCCGGGTGAGCTGGGGGACAGACGTCCCTGCGATGGCCATGGCCACTGTCTGGCTGATCATGCTGCCACCCTCGCTTTCGTAATCGTCCACGGCGACACAGCTTGGCCTCCCCCTCTGGTTGTGACTCTCTGCAGAAAAAGATGGGCCTTCAGTCAACACCCAGATCCAAAGTTTCGCCCCCCAGCCTCCCTCCTCAGTGCTGGTCTCATTGAACTGGAAATGCAAACTGAAAATCATCCCACTCAGGGGTCCTGCAATAAACAGGACTATTATTTGAGGGCATGAAAGCAAAGAAAACCCTACACAACCTCAGTATCTAGAACTCTTCTGAAAACACACCTTTTGTCTCTTTCAATACTCCACTCCAAATCCTTTCCTGCAGCCTGGTTGTGTCATTAAGCTCAAAGGATGTAGAGGACAGCTCCAAATTCCAAACTATTCCAGACTGGACTCCCTGCCCTGATTTGAAATAACCCATCTCTGCTGCTCCTCAGGACACTTTGCAAAGTACCTCTGAAACAAGCTGCTGATAAAACACAGGCTAAGAGGAAGAAGAGGAATTCTGCTTATCCTTTGCAATTGTTACGAGGATTGGAGGGTACATGGGATGACTTTTTAAGGAGGTCAGAGACACAGAGGGAGGCTTGCTATGAGTATACAGTAGCCAGCCAGGTATAAACCAAAATGCACTGCTGGTTTTTCTCTTCCTACAAACAGATGGGCAATTATAACTTTTGAATGTTAACAGTCATTGAAGACACATTTTTCAAGTGTATTTTAGGAAATGGATGTGAAAACATGTCAAAGTGAGAATTCAGAAGCAATCTCATCAAACAGTAAAGGAGTTTGTAGTTCAGTTTTAGAACCCAAACACTCAAGCCTTGTGAGCAGACGAACAGATACTCAAAGCAAAGGATGTAAAATACCTGTAAAGTCATAGAGCTGAGGCACTGTTTCCATGATCACTCCAATCAGAGGTAGATACAGCATTGCCACCCGGGCCTTTACCTGCGGGTCAGCGTACCGGGGATCCGAGTCGTGACTGGACAGCAAATTGTGTACCATATTGATGACTTTCTTATGCAATCCAAATAAACTGTTAAAAGAGAGTTGGGTCATTCAGATTACTTAATATCTTCAAAGCAAACTATATTTTGTAACTAGAGGGCTTCAAAAAGGAAAAAACCCTGGTTTTTATTTTTAACTTCACGTGAACTGCCATTACACGTGTTTTTTAATCTCCCCCATATTTTACAGATGTCTGTCTGGCTTTTCACTGTGCCATATAAAATAGACAAAAATATCTTGTGGAATGCACACCCAATATAATGTGAACACTCCTGTATTTTCCATAAAAAAACCAAGTCCCAGCGACTGCTATGCTGAAGCATCAAGTCTACTAAAGACCATTAGGAGAACTTATGGAATATGGAAAACAGGGAGAGAGACTTGAGAGGACAGTGGGTTTAGTAAAACTATTTGTTGTGTTTTTTGGTTTCTATTTAACACCATTTACAGAAAGACAAATCCTCCTAAGCCAGAACATTGCTTTAATCAGATGATCAGGAAGTTTCTGTTTCAGCTCCCTGACCCGCCATGCAATTATTGAACCAAAACAGTAGGGTACAGATTCATAATTCTGAACAAAAAGTGGCAAAGAAAAGGAGGGGTAGAAGGAAAAACAGAAAAAAATGGCCTTCCTAATT
Source organism: Oxyruncus cristatus (assembly GCA_013399855.1). Taxonomy (NCBI): domain Eukaryota; kingdom Metazoa; phylum Chordata; class Aves; order Passeriformes; family Cotingidae; genus Oxyruncus; species Oxyruncus cristatus. The sequence continues at coordinate 2,467,670 of VXAY01006780.1, read as the reverse complement.
ATTCAGATGCAAACAATGGCAGGGCCCAAGCATTAGCCCCTTCTGCAGGGGGTGAGTGACCCTGCTCAGTGCTTGTGGCTTCAAAACACAAGAACTCCCCTGAATCTCTCAAGGACTCACTCTGCTCCTTTCAATCCCCTCAGCCACCACACAGAGCAAAACTCTCCCAGAGCAAACAGCAAGTTATCTTTACAGCTATTTGCTTCTGTAGGCAAGAAGACACTTTACCCCATGCATGAAGCAGCCAAGGAAGCTCGAACATTAGGCATTAGCAAAACATAAGCTGCAGTGTTCAGACCTGAGGTATTAAAACAAGTGCTGAATTTCAGGCAGTATCCACTTTACCTGAAAAGTAGAGTTGAGTTCTGGTTAAAAAAAAGAGGCTTTGACTGGATTATGGTGGGTTTAAAGTGACTCCAAGACACCAGTACAACTTGGGAGGACATGAGCTATTGGAGCTTTTAATCAAGCCATAATGAGATCCTACAACTGCTTGTTTGTGTAATTAGTGAGACCCTTATCAACTAGGAAGGAAATGCTTATTTAAGTGACTGGTTCCTTCAGATTAACGATAAAGAAAAGTCTTTGTATTATTTTGAAGGAGTGCCATTTAAGTTGTGTTCCTAAGAATTCAGGGGAAACTATCCTGCAGGCCATGGAACTGCAGATAGGGAAAACACATCCAAGCAACTCAGCATAAATCAAACCTAGGGATACATGGATTTCTTTGTCACTTTTCCGTAACAGAGGAGGCACCATGGTGGATCAATCCATAGCGGAGAGGAGGAACTCCAGACCACTGATCTTCCTCGCTGATAATGCAATGAATGGACCTTGCCACCCTCCCCCCATCCCCTCTGTTATCTCAGCCAGCCCTGGCCTGAATTCCCGTTAACACCCACACACACCTGGAAAACTGACTTTGTCACTGAGGGCCAAATTCTGGTTATCTCACTTCTGGAACATCAGCCAATATGGGCAATGTGGGTGCTGTGAGTCAATACCAAAGCACCACTGCAGTGTTTGCAGAGACAGCTGCTTGGACTCACTCTCTGTACCTGTCCCAAGCCAGAGATTCTTCACCTGCATGTTCTGTTTGTCCTGTTTTTCAGACCCAATATGCTCTGGAGGACTGTACTGTACCCTGTCACCGCACAGCCCCTCACACAGAAGGATCCATCCAGCACACACCTTCAGGGACCAGCGTACTGACATCTTTTCTGTCCAACTCAATCCAAAGAGTTCTTATAAAATCAGCTAAAACTTCATATATCTTGCTAAGGGAGCAAAAAGAGCAAAAACTGAACACACTTAAGGTTCTAGATCACCCATAAGGACCTAAGGCAGATCTCTAACACAATAGGCCACTAGATGAACATCCCTTTCCACCCCTGCTGCAGGATAATGAACTGGTAGCAATTCTGGGCTTTCTCCAGTGGTGGCCAAAACATTTTATGGAAGGCAAGTTTGAATTCTCTGCTGATGATACTGTAGGACTGTTAAAAATCTTCACAGGCAAGGGAAGAGCAGATCTGAACAGACTTGGTTTACTTTACACGATAGATCTGCCAGGACAAATGGAGGGAGTTGAAGCTTGAGAAGTCAACAGACTGGAAACTATAAGTTATTCTAGAAAACAATAAAAAAAAAATGTATTACAGGTATATGTCTCCACGAAAATTCAGGAGCTTTGATCAAAATGCATATGCAGATGGTATCAGGGGCTTTTCCTGGATAAATAAGGTTTGAGAGAGGAGTTGTCTCCCCAGTGGGCACCACCTCATTTATGCAACTGGGCAGAAATTACCATCCTGGGCCAGGTTTAAGTGCTTGGTAAGTAGATAGAGAACAGACAGGTAGATGAAAACAAAGTTTGTGAAGACCAAGGGCAAACATGGTCAGAGAATATCACCTGATTTCTAAGCAGGATGCTCCTTATGGCACAAAAAGGATTTCTGCAGACTGTGTAGGTGGGTAAAGATTTGCTGCTTTTCCCATTTCAGACCAAACAAATGGGACTGCAGTGTGTTATGTATATATACAGGAAAATATTCTAATTTATGGCATCACTTTCTTCTCCAAGAGGAAACAGAATGAACGTTTAACTCCCGAGACCTCTTGGTAAAGGGGCAGAATTAACCATGAATCATCAGTATTTGTCGACTCGGCTGATATTTCTGAGTCCACCTTGAGAAAAATGCCTGTGAGAGAACTTAGGGCTGTGGAAGCAATCAATAATTTCCATTGCAACCCATTTTAAAGAGGCAAGGCAGAAAACAGCCCTAAATAACACAGGAACAGACTGGATGTCAGGACTACAGGCTACGGGCTACTTCAGAAAATTATTTGCTGCACAAGCCAGGCAAGTCACCGACAAACTCTGCATGCTTGACTTTATTTGTCTATTTATGTAACCCACAGGGGCCTCATCAATGCATAATTCATGGTTAAAAAGAGCTGGCAGAACCACAGGCGAAATATATTGTAACATTTAAAACCACCAGCAACAGAGGCTTCCTAAATGCTGAAAATTATTTCCTTGTTACAGTTGAGAAAAGCTATTTTCCTTTTAGAGCTCCAGCAGTGCCCCGGTGGCAGCTGGGGGCTCCAGCAGGAACCTTTTTCCCTTCTCAGCTGCAAAAATGTGACTGAAATCATGTTTACAGAGTCAGGGATAAGGAAGCATGAAACACGAGATGCAAGGAGAAAGAAGAAGATTCTTTAAGAACTGTTTTCTTATCATAGCTTACAAATGTAAATAAATTTTGGCTATTCCAGTACTTCCTCTGAACCCACCACTTGCTTGGACTGACAGAAAAGTCTTTGGGAAAAAAAAAATTGTAAAGATTTACCCTTCTGCATCAGGATCTAAAATGACAGCCAGTTCTGTCAGCACGAGCCCAGCCAAGTAATGCTGCTGGCGGAAAGGCACAGACAGTTCAAACATATTTGCAATCTTCTGGTCTTGGACATTTGTGGAGAACCCAGAACTCTGAAAAATTCAAGTTTCAGAAGTTGCATCAAGAACACAGAGCCAAAACTTATGGAATACACTAGAAGCAGTTTTCAGAATCAAAGACAGTCTCACGTAAACTACATTTTCCCTTTTTTGTTTGGATCTAGGCTCATCCACTTCCATTACATCCCAGCTCATTAACCCTTCTATTAATTCAGTTTGTTGTTATTGCTTTCCCTCCAGAGCAGGCCTTAGGGAAGTTAAGTCAAGTAACCTTTAAAAGTGGATTAGTTAAACTTTTAACTCAGGGATGCTCTTATTCAGGCCGCAGAAGGCTTTAATTTGATTTAGTTTACGTGATTCTGCAACTAATTAATCCAGTTGAATGACACACTAATTCAAATTACTTTTTCTGAGCAGGCCAACACTAAGCTACAGTGAGCTCAGAAGACCCTTGGTTGTCAGAAAAGGCTAACACTGGACAAAGTGTTTTCTTTAAAGTCTCATTTATGTTTGTCTAATGTAAGAGGGGACCAGGTCCCTAAGGACAGGGTGTGGTCACTACCAGGACAAGGATATGGGCAATCTTTTTGCAGTAATAAAAGCTCAAAAGAAATCAAAACCTACGTGGCAAGAAAAACTAATTTCTAGATAAACAACTCCAAAAATATGAGCAAGAGGGGCTGAAAATACAGGTGATACAACTGCCTCATATGATTTAAGCCTCAGCACCAAGCTCAGCTTATATTCCCGCTAAGATCCTGGTCCCAGAGTACCTGAGAAGTTGCTGAAGACACAGATGGTGATGGGGATGCAGGTGGTGTGAGCAAACTGCAGGGTAAATTCAAGGTGACATAGTGCTCATGGCTGCAAATGATGCGAAGGAAGTCCAGCTTCAAAGACGCCAGGTTACTGGGATTTGTTAGGGAATACAGCTTTGAAGACACCTGGAAAGTTTAGCCCAAAACACTGCAGTTAGCACCAAACGTTAGCTCAAACGAAAGGTGAGCCCCCTGTTCCACTGCTGGTCCCCAAAACAAGTCCAAAGCAAGAAATTAAGAGCTCGGTATCATTAAATGGTCACATCCACATTGCTTCTTTGTGCTACGCATTAAATTTCAATGACATATACCTCCACTGACTGTATGTAACAGTCATATTTATATAAGCAAATGAAGAACCATGTATTTCACATATTGGGGAGTTCCACTAGATGATCTTTAGGGTGCCTTCCAACCCAAACCACTCTGTGATTCTGTGACACCCACATCCTATTGATTTCAGCAGGTACTTGTGAGAAGCAGGACCACAGTGTGATGCATTAACAGGTCAAAGATGCAGGTTGGTTGATAAACTATATAGTATATATACAGTAGGCAACAAGCTCAAATGCTATTGCTGTTCTTGCCCTTGAATAAATATCTTAGACTGCAGCAAAAATTAGTCCAAGTTTAGTCCCACTGATACCTCATTATCTCCTCTGTACACAGTGTCAGCACAGATGTTTGTAGTCAAACAAAATTTTGTGGTTCAGGGTGATTTTCCCTGTCACACTGCAAATAAAGAGCCCACCTTGTGTGGGAGGAGACCTTGCAACCCCCAAAGGATGGAAGGGGAGCTTGGTGATCGATATGATCATGCAGGGTCACTGTGTCCTTGAGAGACCTGCTGACAAACCACAACATTCTGAGCTCCCTCACAAAACCTCCCACTAATTTTTGATTCAACTCCTATGAACGTGGTGAGCAGAGGGAATAATTCTTCCTTCCTACCGTGTGTCCATTCTCTCAAGGGAGTGACTCCTAATTCACATTTAAGAGTGTTAATCAGAAAGGCATAAACCCTAAATCACCCCTGAGAATGCCTTGCTTGCTCTAAAAAGACCTGAACAGAAGAATTCTGTGTCCATATTTTACTGGCTGTCCAAACAAACTTAAGAGTAACAGGCTATGCTATGGTTCACAGTTAAGTCATAACGTTTATCTGCATCTACCTGTTTGCAGCAGGTCTTGATAAGAGAAAAAACAAATCCTCTGTCCATGATAGACAGCAGGTCATTGAGGAAAAACGCAAGACTGGTGTTGAGCCGTTCGACCATTTCTGTGTCCTAGAGAGAAGGAGAAAAATGGGAAAGAAAATGAGGAACACTGTGTGTTCTCAAACCATTCCTGGTCTAGGCACCACCAAACAAGACGTGGGAGGGCTGGTGCCTGAGCCCTGAGCTGGGCTCAGTTTAATTGTTTGCCATTACCTTCTGAAAGCGAGAGACTATATCATTAGAAATTGTGCTGACCAAGGCAGTTACATCATCCATGAAACGGTCGGGGAAACGATGCTTCCTCGGCGCATCCAGTTTGTCAGCAAAATACAAATGATGCACCATGCTCTTCACCTACAGGAATATAAATTACAGCAGAGCCAGTTTGTTGTCATTTCTGTTTTAAACTAGGAGCTGTAAGGCATGAGGAGAGGTTTGCAGTTTGCTCACCATTAGCTCGAAGAAGAACCAGGCCTGCTGCAGGGCTGCCTCCCGCACACTCCCGCTGCACACAACCCACTGCAGGGCCAATTCCTCGTGGAAAAGCTACACAGATTCAAACCCAGAGTTAGCCCGAGCCTCCAGAGCAGCTCACAACACAGTCCACATGAGAAATGTCAGCACGGTCCATGGGGAGTATGGCAAACAATGAGTTAAGCAAACTAAATAACTGGAACATGACAGCAGTGGTGGCACCCCTTAAAGAAATCCCCAGCTAACGATGAGGGATGAGGTTATGACATGTGATGTGAGAAACGTTTCACAGAGTCTCGCTCCAGAATTGAATTTCAAGTGTCAAATGAATTTTCCACCCACCCCCAAAAAATAATAATTAAATAAAAAAAAGTTTGGTGCTCAAATTAGTTTAGTTTAAAAAGTCTACCTTTCTGCCTGGTCTGATTTTCGCAGGAAAAAGGAGTAAAAAGTGGATATATAAAGCGATTTGTACAAAGATGTAGATTTACTGTGAGAAAGGACTTGAAACAGTAAGAAAGAAATATGGGGCTCAAACAGCTTTTTGATTTCTTTTCTCGGGATGAACGACCCACAGACTGGACAGAGGCCACATTCTCATTACACAAAAACTTAGGCATTTTGCTTTTCTGACATTGTTTTAGAAGGATCTCATCTCCTCTAAGGGAGTTCACTCTCCAAGTGACTCCAATTCCCTTTCTGGTCCCTTTGGATTCACACCTGTATAGCTGAGCTCAGCAGACACCCCCTAACTCTGGCCATCCGGTACATTATCATTTTGCACACAAAATGCATCATTTACATGTCTAGACACTGTTGTTCATATTTTTTGAAAGCCAGTAATAAACTGCCTCCAAACACTACGGACATTAAATCAGACGAGCTACTCCTGATCATTTAATTCTTCCCAACTCAACTCCAAACAATCAGTACAGCCTGGATATTCAGAGGTGTTAAGCACCACCAGTTCCTAATGACCTCGGGAAAAAAAAATCGGGCTGTAAATAAAAGAATAGATCGCATCATGTTTTCAGAATTACTTGACCTCCCTGCCCCACAATATCAATTGTCTTCACTGAAATCTACCTTTTTAGTTGGTAATCGTCCTGTTAATGTTTGTAAGAAACTTGACGTCTCAGTGTGCGAAGACATACGATTACAACTTCGATCCGTAGCCTACGGAGTGGAGATGAATGAATGATGACAGGACATTAAAGTTTGCCGTGGATGGGTTTTGCAGCTCAAGGACAAGGCACAAAAAAAACACTGTTCCAATTGTAGGCTTTTACTGCCTTTACACCTTTTTAAGCATTCTCAAACTCTTATTCATTTACAGGTTGGACTTAAACAAAATGACAATCTGTTTTTCAGACTATTTAAACAACTGCATGTTCTTATGCACAAAGACAATGCTGCAAAGCATGAAACTTTTTTATCATTGTATTTTATCAACATGCATCAGGAAGGTAATACTGGAGTTTCAGCCCATACCTCTCAATCTACCAGAGGCCAAGAGCAGGGGCATCTACCCCACAGCAATGCTGCTGCTGCCATAGGGAAGGAGAAAATTACTGAAGTTGTGTTCCTGATGGAAATAATTTGCCATAAGAGCAAGTGAACTCAGACTAAATATTTTGGGAAGGCTGACAAACCGGAAAGGAGGTACAGTTGAGAGGTACGTTCAAGGCAACCATGCAGTGCAGAGCAGCAGGCAACGGGGGCTAAATCAACTTTTTCTGACTGAAGGTGAAGTTTTCATACTTTGCAACACAGAACAGATACAGTTGTACCTAGCAAGTCACTGGCTCCAGAAGCTCAAATTTACATGTTTTAAGAGAGAATTTGACATGTGATAATCAATTTTGGTTCACAATATTCCACTCAAACAGTCATGAAGGATTACTGGATAATGAGCACTAAATGCTTGATGAAAATGGCAAGATGGTTCACGACATCAAAAGAAATGGCAAACATGGACAAAACTATGAAGCTGTGATTAATGTTCCCACTTAAAAATGTGCTCCACCTGAAGCTGAAACTAGTGTGAGAGAGAGAAAAGAAAACAAAAGCGGTCACAGCATTTACATTTCACAGACCAGCAACCACTGAAATGAAAGAAGGGGGACACGTTCACGCGATCAGAGGTTTTTCATGCAGTGTGGTGGGGTGGTGGGAGAGGAGATGCTAATTTATAAAATCAAACTCAAAAGTTTTCAAATAAATAATTATTAAAAACAAAACGAAACAAAAACAAACCACCAAAACTGGAATATACACTGAAAGGAAGATATTCTACAGGGAAACATCAGGGAAAACAAAGCCAGAAAAACCTCTACCGAAGACACCACCTGTGTTGACTCTGCACATGGGCTGGGGTTGGATCCCCATGGGGTTGCTTTTGGACCACCAGTGTTTACCCAGGAATTGGAGCGGTCTAAACCCTGGGCATGTAATAGAAAGCAGTTGGGAAAGGAAAGAAATATTACATGTTGCCATACAGTAGTCATAGTCCTTAAAAGCAATCAAAGAGGGTACACAGCAAACACTTCAGCAATTAGAACTGTGAGAGCAGCCTGAATTCTCAGGTGCCTGTTGCGACAATTTAGTCCAGAGGATGATTTTATCTCTCACATCCATAAACACACCACATTAATACTGCCAACAGCTCTGGTCCAACCTGTCCTATCTGTAATGACCGACATTCAAAAACTATCCTCCTGAAAAATCCCACTTTTCCTTTGATCAGTTTAAAATCATTCTCATGCAGCCAGCCAGATTTACAGTGTGACAGAGGAAAATTTATGCTCAGATTTGAAAGCCGCAAAGGGTGCTCTCTGATGCTTGCAGCACCTTTAGGGTGGCCCACAGTTTATAAACTCTACAACTCTTCCAGAAATGCTGAGAAACTTCAAAGAGGCTGATTGTCAATCCTCACAGGGTTTCCTACTCATGGAGTAAAAATCCAGCACTGCTGGCAGAATAACCCCATGGACAGGATTTCACATGGACACTCAGGTATTTCCTCTGGGCACTGTAGCAAAGAGAGGAATAAGCACATACCTTTTCTGGAACCAACCCACTTTGCCAAGCAAAATACTTGAAAAATCCTCCTGCTTTTTAAAAGCTCAATCTAGCTTTTACTCCAAATTCTACCCCTGCAATGGATCATGCAGGTAAAATTACTGTGGATCCCTCCTCTCTGCTCTTTTCTGCTCCCGAGACACTCAGAAAGAAGGAAACATATAAATTTGTGTTGTCACCAAGGCTGCTCCGAAGTCAGAAACACCCTGAGGGATGCAGTGGACATTCTTGGGTCCCAGGAACCAGCTCTGACCGAGACAATTCCCTATGAATTACACACATTGATTTTTGACAACCCTCACCTGAGCAAGAGCTTTCATCCTAATTTCTGTGCCAACTTAGGGGTTTTCCCCAATATATGAAGCAAAGGTGCAGTCCATTTCATCAGTGATTATCACCAGCTGCAAAGTCCACCCAGCATAATCTATTTCTCCCAGCAAACTAAAATCCACCTCAAGGTTGAACTCAGCGTGAGAGCTGTAACCTGGGATTCAAACCATTAATCCACTGAGCCATCCTCTAGGCAGAGCTCAGCAATGCTGTAATTTTGCTTAAGATGTCCAATAAAAAAAATACTGAACACATAAGGAGAGTGTTTTAATCTCAATTACTTTTTGGCAGAAATAAATCAAAGCTCTGTGCCCTGCTCAGACCCATAAACATGCTTTATTTTGCTCACAGTGATTTAAAGTCGAAAGGACTTTGCAGAATGCTGAACTAAGCTCATGCTTTGTAAAATCAGGTCTAATTTTGAAAATGCCTTTATCCCCCTCATATTTCTGCTCTCGGGATTTCTTATCATGTCACTCTGGTTCTGAGGATAACATTAAACACATACTGTGTTTGCAAAAGCAGAAGTCATTTTGTGAAAATCTGGAAAGGGAAAGACTCCTTCCTCTTTGGAAAATAAAAGACTACGAGAGCTTCTTATTGCTTGGCAGAGTCATTAAAAAGTTCACAAAGCTGCTGTTAAAGTCTGTTCTGTCCCTGGGGTTCAACCTGCAGCTGGATCTGTGCAGGAACATAACACATGTCTGTGAAAAATCCACTGTCAAGGCAATGAAACTCCACAGTGTTTTCTGGTTTTTCCCAGCACATCTCCAACACTGCAACCATAAAATCTCACCATAGGTCTTTTTAGACACTTAATAAATTTGCTTTAGTACAGAATAAAATTTACATGGCTTCAATTCACAAATGAAGGCAAAACAAGTGACAGACCTAAAACCTCCTCTGGTATGAAAATAAACAGAAATCTATCAAATCCTGTAAAGGGTGTTCAAAATTAAGTAAGAAGCTGATAAAGGGACACTTTAAGCATGTATACCAAATCTAAAAATATCTTAGAATAAGAACTGACACAAGACCAGACTCTGAAGACTTCCCTCAAACAACAAAAAAACACTATTTGACTTGTTTTAAAGCAGAAAACCTCCTGTGATAGATTCTAATTTGAAGTGCAGGTTCCTTATTTGGGTATGTGTGCTTAAGGCATTACTTGGAGAAATAACAGGAATTTTTGCACCCTTTTACTCATTTCAACATCTCAAGAGGTGTCTTATTTTTGTCCACTGATATTAACAAGCAGAAACAATTATACTCAACCAAAAGTCTGTATAGTCAGACTAAGGTTAATTCTTGATGCTCACATTACCCTAAAGGAAACTTTCCCCTCAACAGTTACCTACAGAACAGGTTTTTCTTTAAAGCCTGGAGTACATCTCTAGAAAAAAATATCTCTTCATTTTGTATTGTGACATTATTCACTAAGCCAGCACACGTTAAGCTTCTGATAGCCTGGGTAAATTCCATATGCACACCAATGCCTATGGTATTTCACAAAAGGTCAGGCTTGTTTAATTAGCAAGATACTGAAGTGGTCTTTAAAATATTTTAAGACTTCTAAGTCCTGACTTTGACGTAATAAATAATCATTTGCCTACCCACAATTTTTCAGCCTCTTATTTGGTCAGCAAATTATGTTGTTATTAATTTAAATTTGTTAACCTCTTTGAGAAACTGTTTTTCTTGCTCTTGTAAAACCTAGGACCAGCCAAGCAAAGCTTGCCTGGTCAGACTGATGGCTTTAGTAACAAACTTGCCCACTGATTTTCCAAAGGATCCTAACAGCTCTTTGAAAGGGCTCAGAAATTCCCCTGCATGGGAAGAGTGAAGGTTCAGAGGTGGGAAATAAACTCATCATGACAAAGTTATCACAGTTTGAAGATTAAAAAAAAAAGAAAGAGAGAACCCCAAAGCAGTTAAGACACTGCTCTCAGGGGAAGGAATTACCGACACTGCTTTGTGCTGCCTCATCTCACCTACTCTGGGCTCAGATTTGGACTGTGCCGGTTGTACATCACAGGAAGTCACCAGGAGGGGCAGAGTCTTCTGCAGGAGATGGAAATACTGAAGTCCTTAGGAGTCAGGGTATGAACATGCTGGATGATCTGCATCCACACTGGAAAGTCACTTTTTGGCGTGGGAGCAGGGTTTGCACACCACAAACTCACACTGAGCTCAGCTGGCCAAACTGTGGCTCTCACCAACCATCTCAAATCCTTTCTGGGCCACACAGGAATCAGGAATATTCCTGCTGTGTGCAAGATACCTGCTATGGACATGAGGAGTAGAGAAATCTGAGCAGCCATCAGCGCTGAATGCAAAGGAGGAGAAAGATTTGGAATGGGAGGTAAGAGTGAGGTCACAGAGTGCAAGGTTTGGGGAGACATAACAGAGCCGGGCACAGGATTTGGCTGCTGGCCATGCAAAAAGTGACGCAGTAAAACCATTCCCTGTCCTAGGAATGTCTTAGGGAAAACAAGTCCAGAAGGACTTTTGCACCAGGCACCACATTTGTGGCAGCAACACTCCAAGATGGGTCCAACAAGTCAGACAGATCAGCAACTGCTTTCAAGGAGTGGAGTTTCAGGAGTGTTATCAGCAATTGACACAAAAGGTCTGGGAAGGGGCTACCAGAACATTTTTCACAGGAAAAAAAAAAATCACAGAACATTCCCTGTTATTTCTTTGAGGATAAAATAAGAGGTGGTGAAGCTCCCGTGGCTCCCTGGCCGCGCTCACATACCTTGGTGCCGATGATGGAGCGAACCTCGTCGTCCGGCGATGTCGGGGTCCCCGAGATGTCGGGGTTGCTGTTGCTGAGGCTCCGGGAGCGGTTCAGGTTCAGGCTCGCTGGTCTCACAGCGGATCGAGCCATGGTGGCATAATGCACTGATCCCCCCAGGCCACCGGGACCTGCACAGGAGCATCCTGTTAGTCCATCCATCCCTCATCCCAGGTTGCTTCACACGTGCCTCATGCAGCAAACCCTTTGGTTTCCCTGTAAGGAATTCTTCCCTATGCCTTCCCACTGAGGGGAAGGTGCTGAGGGCACTTGGTCTGTTCAGCTGGAGGAGACTGAGAGGAGTTGCAATTACAACTTCTTCAGGAGGGGAAGAGGAGGGGCAGGCACTGATCTCTGCTCTGTGGGGATCAGGGACAGGACGCCAGGGAATGGCCTCAAGTTGTGTCAGGGCAGGGTTAGGTTGGATCTTAGAAAAAGGTTCTTCCCCCGAGGGTGGTTGGGCACTGAACAGGCTCCCCAGGGCAGTGGGCACAGCACCAAGGCTGCCAGAGCTCCAGGAGTATTTGGATGATCCTCTGGGGCACCTGGTGTGACTCTTGGGGATGATCCTGTGCAGGGCTGAGGATTGGACTCGATGATCCTTGTGGGTCCCTTCCAACTCACACATTCTGTGATTCTCCCCTGCCCTGTTCTCAAAGGTAGAAAAACAGGACGGGCATAAAAAGCAATTTTATCCACCGATCCCTGAGAAGCAGGAAGTTCCCTGGGGATTTAGGCAGGAGGTGAGGTATGTCTTTAGCTAAAGGGATATTATCCAGACCTCAGACTCAAAACCCACCAAAGGACTGGACACAGTTTTAAGTGCAAAACCCTCCCAACACCTCTGAGTGGTTTCCCATTCTGTGCACAACAGTCCTTCCAAGGCCTGGTTTTCTGTGCCTGTCACTCACACCCCCTCTTTCCCATGCAGGTATATCCCTTATTCTCAGCAGGGCTGGAATTAATTTGTTTCCCTCCTGCACTCAGACAAGTATTTCACACTCTTCTGCCAGTGTTTAAACTTTTGCTGGAACAGGATAAAAGCAGAAAGTACTAGTGAAGGAGACTGGGGAACATGACAGGCCAAGAGTGCACCAACACTGTCTCACCTGCTACAGAAAAAAACTAAAACTCAAGTATTTTGCCATAATTCACAGTCTTTCAGCAGTGACACTTATTTAAAATCCTCAGATAGGTAAATCTCTGACATGACTAACAGTAATTAAACTCATCTTTTAAATGGCTGCACTGGATCATAGAGAAAATTAATAACAAGGCTTGGCAGGCAACCAGACATGCAGTTGGAGCTCAGGAGCACCTGCCAGCAAACACCTTCTGCCTTCTTTTAACAAAGTGGGACTTGAAATAAAATGAAAAACAGAGGTACCTGGTGATGGTGAGTTGGGATAGGTATTGGGTAGGCGAAAAACATAATAAATATAGGAAGCAAGAAGGCTGTTCCTGCCATGCTGGTCCTGGTTTCCATCCAAGTTCTTGTGAAGTCTGTTTATGATCGATGCCATCGCTTCAAAAGATGCTTGGCCCAGGTTAACTGCAAGTAACAAGTGAGGAGTTTGTTTTAGATTGCAGCAGGACTCATGAGAAAATCCTAAATGTGCCTTTTGTCCACCTTCTAAAGGAGAAATGGTGAAGCTTGTTAGAGTCGAGCAAGCATTAAGCATTCAAAACTGAGCCTGGTGTTTGAACCAGACCTAATAAAGAGCCTGACAGGAGAACAGGTGTTGCAGTGATTTTATTAATAACAAATTTAATATATTTAGGCCAATTTCTGGAATCAGCCCAACTTTGGTGACCAAATGCAATGGTAACAAGATCATGTCTTTGTTTAATTGATGGATAATATCCTTTGGATATTTACTATCCTTTTCTCAGTTAACTATTTTGTCCATTTAAGCCTTAGCCAAAACACAAACTGGATCAAAAAGAACAATTCCATTCTGGTTTGGAAAAAAAAACCACTGTTCTACAAATGAGCACAGAAATCTGCATGAGAATATGAGAAATCTCCATTTTTTTCTATATGAAAAAAATCTGTCCTGAAAACAAAAAACAGATTAGGGATGAAGCAGCTGAAGACTGTAAACCTTATTTTAAAAAAAATATCGTCACTAATGTCCTCAATGCTCCATACAAACAAACTAAACCAATACAGAACACTGAAAGAGCGAAAGTGCTTTAAAAGATAAAAAAAAAGTTCAAGCAAAATTCTTCCCCAGAAAGACAAAATTAATAAATAATTGCTGTATTTAAGGAAATATTTTCACAAGTATTTTTAAAGCAGTCTTAGAAACTTATATTCCATGATGTCCAAACGCAGGTTTCCTATCAAAAAATCAGCAAAACCTGCTATTTTAAATACCAAGGATCTAACCCTGACTTTAACTTGAGATTTTTTGTACTGCCAGAGCACAGCCCTTAACAGGGAGCAAAAGGAGGGATTATTCATGCTGACAGTATCAGATCCACATGAGCTGCAGGAACATGCAGCTTCTGTATCTTCCTATCTTACCTACTTCCAGATTTTCCAAGGTGACTAGTAATGCTGCAATTCTTAATTTCTGATTGTCAGGATGGAGACACCTTAACAGGCTCCAGTGCTAAAAACATGCTGAGCATCCAACTTGTGAAAAGGAGGTTCCTTTCTGGTGCCTCAACTTGGACATCAAATTACCAACCGCGCTTGGAAACTCTGTATTAAATATTGCTCCTGTGTATATCACTACAGATCTGGGTGCCAGCATGTTTTATTTGGAAGACACATGGTATATTAGTGGCACTAAAATAAAGCATAAAAATGGACTTTTTTATTTCTACATAAATATGATAAAATTGGAAGTGTCAAACTTTCAGCGATGTAATTCTCTATAAAACTTAAATAAAATACCTATTTGGCCTGCAATGACAGGAGGTCTTACTACCAGAAGGATCAGTTTGTCAAGCAGGAGATGAAGAAATCGCACTACCGGCTCCAGTTGAGAGGAATTTAAAGCTGAAATGCTGCTCTTCAGTTCATTTTCCAAGTTGTTTTCCATAATTCTCATGTCTCCTATTCGCACAGGGAACATGTGCTCATCCAGAGCATGGACAAGTGCAAAGAACTTGTCAAGATAAGGGTCCTACAACAAGCAAAACGCCAATAATCAGCAAGAAGCTCCAAAACTAACTCCAGTTTCTGTGGATTTGTACCTCATGGATGGATTCTCACCCTCATTTTTCTACCTGGCCATTAAATCTCACAAAATTAGTAGAAACTCAACATCTTTGAGGGATTTTCACATATATCTAACTTAAGTTCTAATTCCAGTTCAGAAGTTGTCAGGGCAAAACCAGAGGATCCATAGACTATATATTCTTAGAAGAACAGACAAAAAATGCACTAAAATCACATTATTATTTACAGCACAAATAAAACACAAAAACCCCATCCAAACGACATACTGGGAATTATTTAAAAAAAAAATTAAATTATTAGACCAAGTGATTGTCAGCTTTCTTTTCAGATCAAAGACAGATGGAAAATACAGGGAGAAACAAGGGGCAGAGGGGAAAAGAAAAAACAAGAAAACATCATACATCTGGGCTGTATGTTAGAGCTGTTTTATTAAACACGACAGTGAGGTCTGAAAGCACTGATGGCCATTCACCCCTTGTGAATAAAGGTCAAACTCCTCACATTTTTAAGCAGAACTTCTCAAATATACTCACAGCAGAATGTGGAAAAACAGGTCTGCTGGCTCAGAACTGAAAATGAGATTGTAATTTCACTACAAGTGATTATAACACCCTCTACAGCATCAACTTTGACAGTGTTTCAATTGCCAAATAAACTATCAAACTCTTTTATGACAATGACTGCTCTTAAAATCTACCTGAGTGTGGAGGGATGACACAGCAACAACTTCTACATTGAAAACCCCTTTGTGGTTATCCACCCACTTCATCCCAGGGAGTGGAACCTGCAGGTTGATAAAAGAGTAAGTGAGGACGTGACAGAAAGCAGAACTAAGGCTTTTCTATTTGCAATTGCCATTTCTCCTCTTTTTTTTTCCAGATCACACCCGTGGCCGCGCACGAACACACACACCTGCCTAAACTTAACAGTATTTAATAAAAAAACAACCTGAGAGTTCAAAATACACATGCACACATGTAAATATGTCCACATACATCCTCTCACTTTTTAACACGTGTATTCTGCTGATTTTCAGCAGGAACATGAACTCACCTCTGGAGAAAGCACTGAATAAGCCTGTGGTGGCTTTTCCAGTGACACAGGGAGGCAGAACTGACCCGTCTTTAACCGCCCATTTTGAAGCATCGGTATCCACTGTAATGAGAAAGAATTAACAAAAACAACACATTTCTTAAGGCTTTCTTGAACTTTGCAGGCTAGACTGCCAAATTCTCAAATTCTACAGGGGGATATGAGTTGACACTGATATCAAAAAAACTGCCCATGAATGCATTTCAATACAACCTGTGCTGAAAAACAAGGATGGAAAGACACTTACAGTGTATCCCACTGGAGTCTCCAGGGGTGTGTTTTGTTTTTGTTGACAACTGACATGGTAGAAAGTAAAAAGCAGGTGGTGGTGATCCGTCAGAGTGGCTGGAAGCTTGATCTTGATTTCCTCATGAAAATCAGGTGATCTGTGCAGAGAGCAGAGCCTCAACTGAGCCATCCATACAAACAGAGTGGTTTACTACCTTATGCTTGGGACTGAACCCCTTGAGTTAAAGAATATGGAGGGAAAGGAGTATAGGGACTATGCCAAGGGATTAGAACTTCACTTTCTTGTCCCCAAGGACTGGAAAAACCTGTAGTCCACAAAAAATAGGCAGCAGCCCCCTCCTCAAAAAGGCACCCTGAACCACACTGATACATAAACTTTGCTCTCAAGGGCAAGACTGCAACAACCCCAACCTGCAGGAGAGGAGTCTCTCCTTGGTGGCACATCTCTCCCCAGCTACAAACCCCATTAGCATGTTCCTGCTGGAGTCAGCAGTCCTCACTCCAATTGCAGTGGAATTATTTTCAAGGCCAAGTAGTTTCTCTTTGTAACTAAACTCTAAAATGCTCCAGCAAAACAACAAGGCACATGCTAACATGAGTTCATAACATAAATCTTCATGACTACTAACCAGGAGTTGTACTCAGAGCATCTGCTGAGCTGGGCTACGTGCTCAGGATCACACAATGCTGGTTTGTACCAGAACAAACAAAGACTCTGGCTCCCAGTTGTCACAAAATTCTCAGAACAGCAACAGTTGACACTGCAGTCACTGTGAGTGCTGTCCAGGCACTCGTTGATAAATAATGAACACTGAGAGTCACTAGCGAGTTACTTCACTTCCACACTGGTAAAGCTTCCCTTGGGTGGAACCACACTTTCCATATGGGGCCATGCCTATTCCCAAGTTGCCATGTGTTTTACCTGTTGTGATATACTACTGCTGTGTATGCTTCTTTGGAAAATTCAGGACAGCTGGATTTGCCAAAGATGACCTGCAAAAAAAGAAAAAACACAGAAATCTCCCTATAAAACTGTGCCAAGAATGTGTTCCACAGTCCTGCAGAGACATTCAGAGCTCCATTTACCAGTGTGTGCATCTGTACAGCTACATCTGCTTGTTTCCTGCCCCTTCCCTTATAGGCAATGTTTTACTTAGTCACTGAAGAGTCGCAGTTTTAATAACCCCAGTGACACTTGCACACAGATATGGCTGAAGAACTGATGAACCCCCCCAACAAAGAACCTCACTGAGTGTGGATCACTTCTGGCCCTGGACACAAGTCTGTCACCTTTAATTTTGTCGGCATGGATGCAAAGACGCTGTTCCAAACACAAGGGGTGTCCACTGCAAACACAGAACCATAAAATCACAGAATGGTTTTGGTTGGAATGGACCTGAAAGCTCATCCAGTCCCACCCTGTGCCATGGGCAGGGACACCTTCCACTAGACCAGGTTGCTCCAAGCCACATCCAACCTCGCCTTGGACACTTCCAGGGATGGGGCAGCCACAGCTTCTCTGGGCAACCTGTGCCAGGCCCTCACCACCCTCACAGGGAAGAATCTCAGGTTAAAATTCCAGCTACTTTGCAAACTCTCTACAAATGCTCTCTTTGCTCTGGAATACTGTGACTTTATACTCCTTCAAACTCATAATTTTGAAATGTATTTCAGCGAGGTTTTCTTTAACACAGGGGTTTCATGACTGCAGCGTGTACTCTGCCGTCCACACAGAGCACAATGTACTTCCCTCACCGGCATGGCATTGCTTGGGTCCTCTCCATACATGAACTGGACTTTTACAGTGATATTCCTGGCAGATCCTTGGCGGTTGGCAAAGTTAAGGCTCTGTGGATAGACATAAAGGAGATTCCTGCAAGACACAAAGGCATCAAGTGATGAGAGGGTTCACACATTTATTAATCCTGTTATTTAAACCTCTGTGGAAACACTCAGAGAGTCAAAATGAAGGCTTTGACCCCTTATTTCAGTCATCAAAAGACATAGTTTTTAAACTCTCATCGTATTTTGAAACAGTTCCTGTTTAGAAAGGCACTTGAAAAAGACATAAAAATTTCCCAGTGATTCTACAATCTCAGAAGTTCAGGTGGAAAGAAAACATGATTATTCACATATAAAACTACTGAAAGGTGTTTATTTGCTCAACACAAAGCAACTGGTTTCTCTTAAATATCCCCCTCTTTGTGGCCTGTCCTTTTTTCTTTTTTTTTTTAAATCTTTTGACATCATGATGACTCCAGGTTACATTTCTCCTCTGAACATGGATTAAACTAAATGGGTATCTGTAGCTTCAGGTAATGACAACACTCCCAGATATCTGAAGAACTGCTTCAGAAACGGAAGTAATAAAGTGCTCATCACACCCACAGGGAACATGGCAAAATATAATGGGAGGAAATTGCAGCACAGGAGATTTAGGATAGACACAAGGGAAAACATTCTGGCTCTAAGGAGAGTTAAGCAGTAGACCAAATTGCCTGGGAGGGTGTGAAATATCAATTTTCTGCTAGTTTCTGAGGACAGGTGAGGCAGACACCCCTCCAGAGGGGTTTATAGACAAGCCCCCTTAACTGAGCAGGTGAGGCACTTTGGAAACGCCTTCCAGCTTGGTTTCTTCAAGTCTGTGATTACTTGAACAGTGATGAGATGCAAAATTCTGCAGTATTTTCCATCCTCTGAGCCCTGCTGAGTCTTTGACAAGAAGGTGAAAGTTGGATTCACACTTCATTAGCAAAACTGTCCACTACAAGTCCCCACCTGCCTTACAAACATATAATTTAGACCTGGAGAAAGTCCCTTGCATGTCCTGTTAAAATAAAAAAGACAACAGCCCCAAAACTTTTCCACTCAATACTCAGTTATTCAAAGGAAATGTACCTTCTGTTGCCCCCAAACAAGCCAAAATATATGCGTTATTATACACCTTTAAAAGAGCCTGGAAATCCCTAATCCATCTCCCATGTAGCCCTGCCCACCTCACCAGCATCATTCCCCCTCGGACATCGTGGCTCCTATAGCTGCAGCCACATGATCCAAAAGGGATGCTCACACTGCCTGCTCGTGTGCTGCCTTCATCTGCCAGGGATGAACAGCTGGCATTTTACCCAAACTCTGAAGAACCAGCTCTTTAACACCCCTGGTTTGTAAGGCAAGAGGAAAAGGAGGCTCCTTTCTCTGCTGTCCCCCTCTGGGAACTATTCAGTGGATCTAAATACAATTTTTAAGTAGTTTCCAACTGTTCCTTGTCCCAGAGAGACAGGAAACAACAGATGGGCACAGAAAAGTGAAGTGAGGAGCACAGCAGGACAACATTTAAGGCACAATAAAGCAGCCGCTGTGGAGTGCTGGAAGCAGGAGGCTGAAAACAAAGATACTCTTTTTTGGATTCTCAGGAGGGTGGTAACTCAGTGAGGGTACCTGGTCCCTTTTTTAGATGCCATGGGTATCCAAAACACGCACTGGGCTAGAGGTGGGACCCTCCTGGAGGAGCTGCTGTAAAGAGGGTCTGCCCTAAGCTGTCTGAAATGGCATCAGATGTCCATTTTTTGGCCAATGAATCCCATCCAAGGACTTGGTTCTGACAGCAAGTCCATTTTTCCCTGATACCCATGGACAGTCCCATCTATGCAGACATGGGCTAACGCTGGTCCTACAGATTTCCCTAAGAGCAGTCCAGCTCTATAGCTCCCAATGGATATACAGGGCAGGGCTATGAACCAGGCTCTGCTTCACCCCTCCAGGCAGAGGAATACGCTTAGCTGGCATGTGGGAATTCCTTCCCTCTCAAGTCCTTCATGGTGAATTAAGTTTTTGAATCCCATCCCCACTGGTCACTTTGTCTAATCAACGTTCTCGTACTATTTCAGAGGGGGCCCATGCCATTTTTGTGACTCTCCTAAATTACTTTGTTCTGGCATGAATACATTTGCTCCTTGATGTTCTTTTTAAAATGAAAATGGGTATGAAAATTTACTCTAAAGTGTACCTTGCTCATAAAACTTTTATTAAGTATTATTAGTGCTTAAGAGAAGGATTTAAGGTATTTGTGAAGCCAGGCTACAGGATTCCTATATTAAAGGCAGTCTTATGCTTGGACTGATTTATGCTGAGCCTAAGCCAAGCATGCAGTTCTTCTCTCAGGGCTTGGCTGCTGGGAGATAAGGAGACAACTCAGTGGGAGTGGGATCCATTCCCCTTGTCCTGTCCCTCCATCCTCTGCCCAAAGTCCCTCTCCAGCTCTCCTGGAGCCCCTTTAGGCACTGGAAGGGGCTCTAAGGTCTCCCAGGAGCCTTCTCTTCTCCAGGTGAACACCCCCAGCTCTCCCAGCCTGTCTTCTACTCTACATTGGTAAAAGTCACAGATTTTCCTGTCTAAGCACAGTTACAGGAGCTATGGAAAGGGACCGAGGACTGAAACACTGACAGGAACATTAGAAATGTCTTGATTTCTATCAGTAAAAGCTTCAGCCAGGAGCTTTAAACCCAAGGACTTCTGTCTGGAGCCTTTATTAAAATGCTATGCGAAATATATGCAAAGCTTATCCTATTATCTCAAACAGATCTCAAAAGTACTTCTACCTCCATAAAAAGAATTGCTACAGTGCGAAGGCTTCCCAAGCCATGGAAATAACGGCACCAGGTACTCCTCTAAATATTTATATAATGTGATTGCAGCCATCTTGCAAAATCCATCATAAAGGTATTAAAACATTAGGAGCTGATCCTAACTCTTAAGAGGGAATTCCTAACTATCATGAAAATTTCCCTTTTCAGTAAAACCCAGAGACCTTTTGCTTTGCTTTATTCCTACCATAAAAATCATTTAAAGCCCATTTAATCGGGGTCACCCAGGTGAACAAAAGATCTCCAGGATCGTGTTTGTTATATACATCTTTCTTTGACTGGGCTAACAGCCCTCAGAGGCAGGATTATCCCTTAGGGTTTCCACAGCTCCTGAATCTTATGGTTTAATCATGCCAGAAGCTTTTCCCCTCTCTGCTTTCCTGTGTCCTGGTTTCCTTATATACTCTGTGACTTGTGACATCTAAAGGTGATGTTTTGTAGTGAGCTTTTCACTGCCTGACTTTATTGGCCCTGGCATTAACATGGAAATGTGCTTGGCAGCTAATTTGTGATTTTTAATATTTGACATCAGAGCATTTTGACTGCCTTTCCCCTTTGGAAAACAAACCTTTCTAAAGGGTAGTGTCACATCTGAGCAGCACAAGCAGCACATGGGACACACAGGAACCCCTCAGGCTGTAAACCTGGTAAAATGTCTGTTCTCTTGAGTTGCTACTTCTTGAGTAACTTACCACATTTTTCTAACAACTAAGCCAAGAATAAAGATCTGATGGGGTTAGGAAAAATTCAAAACTATTTAAAACAAACTAGACAGACTTCTGGCAAGAAACAGTTAAACAACTGAAAATTATTCATCTGAAAACCCATAAAACCAAAGCCACTTAAGTACTTCAAAGCGAATTGCAGAAACTCTATACTCTGGGCAACCTAAATGCTTATCATGCCAGTAAATTTTCTTTGAAGAAATTCCCATTCTCCCCGAAGTTGGGCCTGATGATCTCCATGCTCCTGCTGTTTTTCTATATTTCAGATACTCCAGTAAGTTTGATCCACTACAAAATATTCTCCAGCAATTAATCTGAGATCTAAAATACTTTCACAGTACTTAATTACGAGTGGGGACGTTACCTGTATTATTATAAACCCCCCAACACACAGAAAGTTCAACATATGAGACAACAACTTTATTTTTAAAATATTTTTTTCTATGGATGCTTCATATCACATGTCCATTTGTACACGAACAACAAAAAGTCCAGGGGAAGAATTTCCAAACATACAAAAATCTAGCTACCTAAAAGCTCTCCTAAGTACAGACTCTAGTCTGCACGGATTGCTTTCGATTTCTTGGATTGCTATGAGTGATTCCAGAAAGAGAAATATCTTCCACTCACACTGCAATGCTACTCAAAAAACATCCATGTTTCCATGCAGACACCCACTGCAGAGCAAGGTATTTGTTTCAGAGCACTTGCAGCCTTGCTTTATGTAGTGTGAATCTTAAGCAGCAAAAAAACAAAAAGCATAAGGTGAGAAATGTAAGCGAGGTATTATTTATCTCACCCACCTCTGGAAAGCAGCTCTTAAGAAATAAGTTTTATATGGTGTAAATTACTGCACAAACCTTAACATAGTAGAATCACATCCAGGCAATCTCTGGACCTAATTCCCTCTTTCTCACTTAATCTGAGCTAGATGACAAGTAAATCCACTGCAGCACAATGAGTTACATCAGAAAATGGTACGAGATGAGAATCAAGTCGTGTGAATCATCTGGGAATATTCTGCCCTTCCATAGCTTATCAAGGAGCTGCACAACCTGAACACCCAGTGCTCTTAAGTGCGGTAAATCCTTTCATACTCCCGAGGCAATAAAAGGAATCAAACAACACAAACAAGAAGCAATTTGAGCCCTTATCAAGATTATGACCCAAAATTAATCTATTAGAAAGAGTTGTGTGAAAAACACCACATCATCAATAACATTTTATAACAGAAGGTCTGGCAGGTGGAAAAGTTCAGAGCCAGTTTAATCAGCAACGTGCCCGTCTCTCAGTTTTATCTTCCCAGATATCAACCTACATCTGTGAGGGGTTATGTTCGTGCACATACACACAGTTTAATGATCAACCCACCGGCCGCCTCTTCTGAAATGAAGAGGAGTATAAATAAATCCAGTTCTGCAACTCAGAGCAGCCACACAGCAAAAACTATTAGTGACAAAAGTCTCTGCATCCTGAACGAGCAAAGAGGAAACATGAAAATCATTCTGATCCTACTATTCGTGGCGCCCCTTGCTCTTTCAGCAGACAAGGATTATTCTTCTGTTGATTCTGCTGGATCTCCCGAGACCAAATCCAGATTTGCCATGTTGGATGATGTACGAATCTTAGCCAATGGACTCCTGCAGCTCGGGCACGGCCTGAAAGACTTTGTCCACAAGACCAAGGGGCAGATGAATGACATCTTTCAAAAACTTTACATTTTTGATAGGTCCTTTTACGAGCTCTCCCTACAAACCAGCGAAATCAAGGAAGAAGAAGAACAGCTCAGGCAAACCACGGCCAGGCTGCAGATCAACAACGAGGAGATAAAGAATCTCTCGCAGGAGATGAATCTGAAGATCGAAGACCTCATTCAAAACAAAATCCAGCTGCAAGAGAAAGTGTGGGGACTGGAAGATAAAGTCACCAAACTGGCCATCATCCAGCCTTTGATGCAAGAGACAAAAGAGATTTCTTCACTCAAAGTAAGTGACCTGTGAAAGGCCCTGACACACAGAGCCCAAAGTTCACTCTAATGCCATTATCAACAGTTATGCAACAGAAGCTCATGCTTTCTCTTCGCTGTAGTACTACTCTGTATTTTGAGAAATCACTCCAATCATCTTAAAAGAATCACTGTCTTAATCTGATATATTGTATATTTTGCAGTAAAATTCCCCAGTGAAATCAGGGAGAAATTGTGAAATTATACAGCTCTGTATTATTTTCAGTATTTCTGCAAATCAATTTTAGGATATTTTGTTATCATGATGATAAAAAAGTCTTGCAGTTGGGAAAAGGATGTGATTCCCATGCCAAAGGGTTGTCATCATTTCATCCCAAATCAATGAACTAGGAACTGCCTGCTCAGTGTAGAAATTAGTTTAAACATTTAAGGAGGGGCAGCTACAGAATCTGTTTATCCTCCAGGACCAAAGAATCTTACAAGTGTTGATAAAATGAATGTTTAGAGAATTATACCTGCATGTGTTTAGGTGGGTATAAGGTTTTCTATTGAAAAGTAAGTGTTAACTGTATTTTGCAGAAGCATAAAAAGTCTAAGAAACTAGTTAAAGAAAATACTGGATGTTTGTATCAAAGCAGATGAACCCAAATCTCCCAAATCCCAAGCTAATACCCTAAATGCTGGGAATTGTTCCCTTTTTTGGTCAGTGACACACATCTAGTTTGAACCAAGGGCCAACTCCACAGAACATAAATTGTTCTGGATGTGAAAATGTAAATGTCTACAAAAAATGGTCTACAAAGTAGTTTGTCCTGAAAAAAAATGGGTGTTTTATTTCAGAAGGAAATATATTTGCCCCTTTAGAGGCAAAGCAGATATCCTTTCGAAGCTTGACTTTGATGATCCTTGTGGGTCCCTTCCAACTCACGATATTCTACAAATCTCTGGAAAAGGAGGGGCAATGACCAATAGTTTATGCCTCTCAAAACTGGCCCCTGGACAAGAGTTAGAGGTAGCACCACTGTGAAGGTCTTCTGCTGCTCCTAACCACAACCTCCCTCCCTTCCTGCCCTCAGGCTTTTGTGGAGCAGCAGGATAATGACATCAAGCAGCTTCTCAAAATCGTCGAGGACCAGCACGTGCAGCTCGACAGGCAGCACAACCAAATCATGGAGCTGGAGGACAAGGTACAGGAACCATCTCTGCTCCTCTTTTCACCTCTCCTAACAGTGAAGGAGTTGAGGGCCTCGTTCAGTTTGGGGGTATAGAGGAGAGTATGAACAATTTTGAGCATAAACAGGTGCCCATTCAGGTGAGAGGTTGCTGCATTTGTGACTGCTAATTTTGGTTTTTATCTTATTATCTATCATATGATTGTTCTTCCATCGGTCTTGAAGTCTCATTACTTTCTACCTGTTTCTCCTTTTCCAATATCCACTCCCAGAGGGAGCCACGCTCCTCAGTACACATGTCGCCATAACACTGGGAATAACAGACATGGTCATATTTAATTTATTCCTAAGAGGAAGCTATGACAGGAAAATGCATTTCAGCCTAAGGAACTGTGGGTTCTGTGCTCTTTAGATGTTGGTATTATTTGTATAAGTGATGTCACCTGAGGAAATAATTTGCCCATTAAGGTGCACCTCATGAGAATGGGTTATTTACTCACCTCATGAATCCTACCTTGTCTGAGCAGTGGCTCAGCTGACATTCATGCACCTGAAATCCACCAGCATGGTGCTATTTTTATGTGGTAAATTCGGTATTCTAAATGATTACGTTCACAAAAAAATTATCTCAGCACAGTATTATTCAGCTTGATCCACGAATCTCATCATTTCAGAACCTCAGTAAATTAACTAATTATGATTCTTTCAGCTAAACCACATAGAGTTCCAGGAACTCACGGAGAACTCCTTCACGGAGGAGCAACCAGAACCAGAGACCATCCCCTTTCCTGTGCTCAAAGCCACAGCTGGAAGATACAAATCTGATGGTGAGACCTCATCTCTCAGACATGACTACACGACATGTTGCATTCACACTATCCTCTGTGAAAGTTCCGAGTTGGTATTTAAGCCAAAGACTAAAAGTAAAAGACTGTTCATGTTATATACAAGGGTGTGGGAAGGAGCAACATTTCTTGCTTTGGAAAAAATACCATCACCTACTTAGCACCACCACGGGCGTACTTGTATCTGGGGTGACACATGAGAACAATGTCCAGTAATGCAGCAATCCTGTCCTCAGGATCCATTCACCTCTTGTAAATATATGCTGTGGCCATCCTTTAACCCATGTCTGCGTTGCAGAGTACGATCAGAGAACTAATTTATTTCACACTGTCTAATTATAAGATTCAGAAGAGCTTTCTATATAGTTGAAAGGCATCAGTGAAGCCCAGCAGGGGAAATGGTATTTACTGGGAACTTTACACTGGGTAGAAAGTCCATTTGTCAGAGTCTAGCCTTAGGCCTTAGAAACTTTCTAGAAGTCTCCAAACTGAAACTTTGCCTATGTTAAAAAATACAGGCAGTTCAACCTATGCATTATGTGGCAGCTGTATTATTATGCTCAAAGCAGTCTGCCCATTCCATGACATTTATTATAAAAAATAAAATTCCCAATATGATAATTCTACTTTTTTTTTTTTTTGGGCTCTCAACTTACCACATCCAAATCAGAATTTCTAAATGTCTGCTATTTGCTATCCCAGGTGACTGCACTGCTCTCTATCACAGTGGTGAGCGGTTCAGTGGTGTTTACACCATTAAGCCAAACGGCTCAGAAGCCTTTGATGTCTACTGTGAAACGAAATTTGGTAAGAGCTCTGCCAACAATAGTCTCATTTTCACATAAGTAGCCTCTTATAAGCCGAACAACTGTGTCTCATCACAAAGTACACAAAAACTTATAGTGATTTATGTATCCTCTTGACTTCTCTTACTGGCCTGTCTGTGCTCTGAACTCAGGTTTTTCATATCCTGAAATCCCCTTAACACTGCTTTCATTCTTTACTCACCTTACTCACCTTTTGCTTATACCAAGGAAAGGACTTTAAATCATATGACATCAATTAAGTATATCAAAAGAACAAGCCACTTCAGCTGTAGATAATGAAAATGGTAATTATAAAAGCCATTATATGGCAACCATGAATAGATTTCCCAAAGAAAAGCAAACAGTGTTTGAATGTGTAAATAGAACCACATGGGGTTGCCCTGTGCAAAAAGCTCCTTTGCTTACATTGGTTGAAACTGGTGAAACGAGGGTGTCATGACCTGGTCAGGAGAAAGGCCCCACTGCAGCTCCAGTGGCACTTCATCCCTCCTCCAGAGCTGTCCCAGCAGACAAGCACTATCAGCAGAGCGAGTCTGACAATCTGATCCAATGTCTAGAGCTTTCCATATCTCTTTTTTATCATTTTCTCTGTCTCTCAGCCCTCATTAACAAATGAAACCTGGTTAAGGCAGTCTATCAAAGCCATTCCCGTGAGTTCAGTCACCACAAGCATGGTGAGGACACTCGAACAACCCCATGTTCTCTTCAACTGGGCTTACCTGAATTCCCTTCGCAAAGATTTTAACTAACTCATTCTACCTCAAAACTGGAGCACCCAAGAGCACACTCACAGACAGGCAATAAGGCCAAACTGTGACTCATTTCCCCTTTTCACAGGCACCTCCTGGACTGTAATCCAGAAGAGAGTGGATGGATCACTGGATTTCAACCAAACCTGGGATGCCTACACCAAGGGGTTTGGTGACCTCAATGGTAAATATGCCTTTTTTTGTCTCTTTGTATCAATCGACTTGAGAAGCTGAATCTTCTTATGTGCAGGTGTTCACAGGAGAGCAGGCAAAACCTGCAATCAAATCTGAACAGGTAACTGATTCAGCAGAGTCCCACGAAGCGCTTACCAGAACACACAACTCAGTAAAATTCTTAAAGACACCCCTTCAAACGTGTGTTTAGAAACTGAATCAAGGCCAGAATGCTTTAAATGCTATTTTATCAAGATTTTACTATTGGTAAAAGCACCACCCAAAGCCTTTAAAACATACACAAATGCAAAACCTCACGAAGTTTCTGTCACTACTTTCTCTCAACCTCTGCAATCCTGTTTCCCATAAACCACCATGAGAATTTTTCCAACTTCAAGAGCGCCGAATGCTGTGTGCGCTCCCCTGAGCAAACACCTCTGGCTCCTCTGTGCAGTGGCCAATCCCCTCCATGGTGGGATAGGGTGAGGAAACACCCACGTTCCCCTGTTAATCATCAACTCCAAAGAATCTGTAGCACCAAGAGCTGCCCAACAGCATCTCTTTGCCCATCCAAAGTATTTTCCTTTTTTTTTCCTCACACAATTAGATGAGTCTCCTTTTGTTTAGAAAATAGTTTTACTTTCTAGACGCAGTGCAAATATTAAACCTCACCAAGGTGGGCCACAATATTGACTTATTTTTCTGCATCTTTTACAATAAAGAGCTGCTGTATCTCAACCTTTGTCTCAATTTTGGGACAGTAACTCACAACTGAGGTACATTTTCACCTGTAAAGTTTTACAGATCATATGGAAAGCTATAATTGCTCCTTGAGTAGTTTCCAATTCCCAAATATTACACCAAGATTAAGCCACATCTTTTCAGTGTCAGGTTTTGCAATGCCCTCAGTTATGTCCTACTCAGTGCATGTTCTGAGGTGATCAAATATACCAGGCTACTGCGACTAACCTGTAAATGGTGGGAGTATTTTACTCAACCATCTTATCTTCTATGGCTTTAAATGCCAGTTGTACACATGGCACTCACGTTCAGCCACACTTTCTACATGTAGCAATCACCTGCACTGATAATCAGCTACTTAATGAATATAATACATGAAACTAATTAAACTAATTTTCCAAAATCAGAGTAAAAGAAAAATTCCCTTTTCACACAAGGGAGCCCAAGTTTAGTTCTGCAGCTCTTTCCTTAGAAAATGCAACAATTGCCATTAGGTTTTATGTATGTCATTTGCTTCATTTGTCACACAGTTCCAATTACACATGTTTTAAATGCCTCCAGCTCCCTCTCAGAGTTTCACATGAGGTGGGAAAGTTAAAGAGAGAAGCTCCAGTTCATTTATATCTCTCACTTTTATTGATCATTGGTGTGCAATTAAACAGAGGTAAACAAAAAGAATGTAGCAGCAGACCTCTGCAAAGATCAACAGTCCCCAAGACTCAAATTATTGATTTAATTAAAGCAATTAATAAATCCTTTTAAATACTATTTTCGCACATACTACCTACAGGTTATCCGTAAAAGCAAATTCAACAGCAGTGTGAAAAATGTGTGTTTTCAGGGAAAGTTTATCACACAACCCCTTCCCCATAAACTTCTGTCCCTTGTCCTCACCTCTGACATCTCCCAATTCGGCCAGTTGTGCAGATTACTTGAACACATTTTTTCAAATATTTATATTTTAAAGGTGAACAAGCTGAGGGATGGGTTAAAGATCTGAAATACATGGTGTGTCCACGCCTAATTCCACATTAACAACATTTATTTACTCCAACTTTGCAGAGGAATTCTGGCTGGGCCTGAACAAGACATATTCCATCACTAAACAAGGGGATTATATCCTACGGATTGAGCTGCAGGACTGGAAAGAAAACAAACGTCACATCGAGTACTTGTTCAGCTTGGGAGGCCCCGACACCAACTACACCATCCAGCTTTCCCGGATCTCCGGGACCATTCCCAATGCCCTCCCAGAGCAGACAGAGCTGCAGTTCTCGACTGCAGACAGGGATGTGGATGCAAAACATGACTCCAGCTGCCCAGAAAACTTCCTAGGTATCAGTATGCTGGGAATATTAATATAGCAATTGCTCTGTTGCACAAATCACAGGATCATGGAATCCTGGAATGGTTGGGGTTGGAAGGGACCTTGAAGTTTATCTAATCCACATCCCTGCCATGGGCAGGGACACCTTCCACTATCCCAGGTTGCTCCAAGCCCCGTCCAACCTGGCCTTGGACACTTCAGGGGTGGGACAGCCACAGCTTCTCTGGGCAACGTGTGCCAGGGCCTCACCACCCTCACGGGGAAGAAATTCTTCCCAAAATCCCATCTAATCCTGCCCTCCTGTGTAAATGACCAACATCAGAAACAGAACAGGCAGCACAGAACAGGCTGAAATCAACCCCCAGGATAAGATTCTGAGCTATGAAGCCAAGGGCAGCCTCGATGAGATTGTTTAATCCCTTCTTGCAAAAAACCACAGAAGACAAACTGACTCTTAACTCCATTTTAACTACAACCCAAAAGTTAAGAATGACAGTGAGGTTCCATTCAAAGGCAGATTTTAGTTGTTTGTCAAGTATACATAATATAATCGCTTTCAAAAGAGCAAGAGATGCAAGGTTGAGGCCATTTCTCCTCAGAGACAATTTGGTTAAAGAGTTCCTAATGCTTTGATTTTCTAGAGCTTTTATGTTCGTCAGTTATAGCAAAAAGGAAACAACTGAAAAAGCAATTAAATTATTAAACCACAGGATACAGATTTGCCCTCCAGGCACCGGCTTCATGCAACTAACACTTATTGGCTCCTAGGCTTGAAAATTGTGAACGTCTGAAACAACGCCCAGAGTGTCACTCAGCTCTTGGGTTCAGTTTAGGGTCCCCAGCAAGGGACTCAAGAAAGACATTGAGGGGCTGGAGCATGTCCAGAGAAGGGAACAGAGCTGGGGAAGGGTCTGGAGCACCAGGAGCAGCTGAGGGAGCTGGGGGAGCTCAGCCTGGAGAAAAGGAGGCTCAGGGGGGACCTTCTCACTCTCTGCAACTCCCTGACAGGAGCAGGGAGCCAGGTGGGGGTCGTGCTCTGCTCCCAAGGAACAAGGGACAGGATAAGGGGAAACAGCCTGAAGTTACACCAGGAGAGACTTAGATTGAGATGAGGGAAAATTCCTTCGTAGAAAGGGTTATCCAGCCCTGGCACAGCTGCCCCGGGCAGTGGTGGGAGCCCTATCCCTGGAGGGATTTAAAAGCCATGTGGATGTGGCACTTGGGGACACGGGTTAGTGGTGGCCTTGGCAGTGCTGGGGGAATGGTTGGAATCAGTGACTTTAGAGGACTTTCCCAACCTAAACGGTTCTACAATTTGGGTATCCTGGGTAATTGTCAATTCTAGAGTCTAAAGCAGATAAAGCAGTCTAAAGCTCCTGCAAACAGGAGCTGTTCCTCAGAAATGGAGCAGTGTGTCAAAGTACAAGTGGCAGTAACTGACATTCCCACGTTGTTCCTTAGGAGGCTGGTGGCACAGTGAGTGTGAGGAAACGAACCTGAACGGGAAATACGTCACGCCAAGGTCCAGGGCAAGACTAGACAGAAGAAAAGGCCTGTACTGGAAACCTAAGAAAGGAAGATACTACTTGCTCAAGTCAACTAAAATAATGATACACCCAACGGATTTAAAAAGCTTTGACTGAGGGCTCGACCTGATGCATTTTAATTCAGAACATACTCGCTGAACTTTACCACATCAAAGGACTCCGTGTTTTGTTTACTAACAGATGCCTGCCTCAATCCATAACCTGTATGGAGTCTTCTCCAATACATAAACCTGAGGCATATGAGATGGTCTTACAATACATCTGGTGAGTATTTTTATTCTCTCAAGCCTCAATGTCAACGTGGAGCTTTTACCTCCCCAGGATGAATTCTAATGCTTAGGAGTCAACCACCTACTCATGTACTGGATAATATTGCTTGGGGGAATGGGTTTTCAGGCTGTTGTATTTGGTTTAGGGTTGCGTAGTAGGGAAAACAAAAAGTGTTTCAGGAAACAAAGGGCTGGCACAATGGTATGGAAAAACATTCAGGTGATAATCTATAGGGAAAAAAGAAATTTTGTTTCCTCAAGTAACTAATTTGATGTTCGGTTCATTTTATTGTTGTGGAATATTTTAGTGAGCAAATGGAAGATGGGTATTTCCCCATTGTGGGGCTCTGTGCACTTCCAGGCAAGTTTTCAGCAGTGTAGCTGAGGCCAATCATCCCTGGAGCACTGTACTCACACAGTAATAGGTGTGTGCACACATCAGTGAGCCAGAGCACAGACCTGATCTTTTAGACACTACACTGAAAAATAACTTCACAACTATGGTTTGTTAAGAGCTAAACTTCAAAGCTTACTGAAATGGGTAAGAGGTCTGCTCTTCTCAAGTGAAATGAATCAGAGTCAACCCTTTGTGACTCTTTAGCACAACAAACTAAGAAACAAAATGAAAGACCAAGTGAGAACACAACAAAACGCCTTTCAAACAGAGAACAGCTGCCCGTGGGGCAACTCCAATGGGGCCAGTGGTACCAACCCACAAACCCTGTAGGCACAGCCCATGTGACAGTGTTGGTCCAGCTCCTGAGGACATTCCCATGTTCAACTTCAGTGCAGGACACTCTAAGGATCAGTGGCACACTTGGGGCTGGCTGGCCTTGGAAGTGCTGAGGGACCCAGACCCCAATTCTGCAGTTACAGTGAGTCATATTGACTTGTTTATCTCACCCAACCCTTGTACAGTACGGATTTTTTATCTCCACATTTGCAACCACACAGAAAACGGTTTTAAATTGTAATTTTCCAGAGCAAACCAACTGTGAACAGAATGTGCTAATTACAGAAACACCGCAAAGAATACTTTCACTTCTCATGAATTTATTATAAAGAAGAGATCAAGCAGTGTTGCTTATTTGTACCGGTGTATTGTAATGTTTAATTACCTGTCCAATAAATAAATAAATAGAACTTTTCAAAAGACACAATATGGAACTTGACTAAACTCTTCTTATAAGCTTTGGTTTATAAAAATTTGGCTTGTAGCTAAATTTTACAAAAAGAAATAATGGATTTGGTAAGTTCGTGAAATTACTCAGACATGTAATGTCTTCAAAGATACTGTGAAAAAACCTCTAAGTTAACAATGAAATCTGCTCCCTGTTTGGTCTTAGTTATAGAAAGGTTATTATTTTTCAAGATATTTAGAAAAATTTCTTATCTTCCAAGGATGTTTTTCAGGCATTGTAAACAAAGAAACTGCTTTTATATCAAAATGGAAATATGAATGAGGACATTATGCATTTTCTCCATTTTTCTTCACTTAAAAAAAAGTCACTGACAGTGTCAGAAAGTAACAAAACCAGTAAAAGAATGATGACTTTAGCACACAGACAAAGGACAAATCCTACATAAAACGGAAAACAACTAAATTCCACCTCGAATTCTGAGAAATGGTGAAACCTCTCACGTGCTCTTATTCACAGCCAATTTTGCTGCAAATATGTTTGTCCCTTCACAACTGTGTATCTTCTGCTGTGTCACTCTGAACCCTCTTAGTGCCTCTGGCACAGCAGATCTACCCAGACACCAAGTTTTGTAACAAGCCAGGTGATAAGGTAGGAATTTCCAGACTTGCCAGTCTGCGGCCCTGAAATGCGAAATGTATTTCAAAACTCTGACCTGTATGTGGTATTTGGAACGTAGACATCCCTGGCAGGAAACTCCAGGATTTCTCTGGTAGGTCTGACTCTGCTGTCTGGGTAAAGCTTGACTTGCAGCAGCTCTGGAGTGAGACAGTAGTGGGGATTCTCTGGGGCTGGAGATATGTCTATCTTTAATTGAGCTGTAAGGAGAACATATTTTATTACAATAAATAGATATTAACTTAAACAAAAAAAAAGCATAATTATGCTTTCCTTGTTCAGAGTAATATACTACATATTAATTCAGTAAATAAACAAATGATAAATTACAGCCAATGTGTATTTGTTAAAAACAAATATCAAACAGATATCAGTCAAACTGATATCTAGGGCACCTGGGAGACCAGGCAATAAGGGTCAACAGAAAATATGTATCATAACAAGTCACAGAGGATTTTTTCATAGGCAAACTGGGAAAATACAGTGTAGATAACGCTCCTGTGAGGCCCAACTATTCCTACAAACAGAGGAAGGGTATTGAGGAAGGGCTGAGAAACCGTGAGACTTGTCAGGCTACAAAACAGGTGAACAGGGTAAACTAATAAGGGTATTCAAGTGCTTGAAAGGTTGTGATCACTGCCCTGAGGCCATGGCAGACCACAATCAGCTTAATTTGCAGCAAGATAATTTTGCCAAGTTTTCCTAACGCCTGACCTGAGTGCAAGGACAGCTGAGTGCCAGGGAGATGATCCAAGAAAGCAGCAGGATTGCTGTCACTGGAGATTTTTAAGAACAGGTTAAGTAAATATTGTCAGAAATAGCACAGGTCAGGGACCAGTTTCACTGCTGGTGTGCAAGCATTCCTGTTTCCCTTTCTCAAACAGAGGTGGAGTCTCTTCCTATTAACCCAGGAGAGGGATCTCCTCTTGGATAAGAAGCGGAAAACGGGGTTCCTCAGTCCCTGCTGGGTTTTGGGCACTGCAATTTGCATCCTCTTCTCACAGATACTACTCTCAGTGTAACAGGAGCTGCATATGCACCTGTACCAGTGAAAAACGTGTCAAAATGCACCTTTAGTGCTCCTGGTCTGCCATGGATTGGTGTCAATGACTTGGGTGAGAATACTCAAGAACTGAGGGCAATTGGGAAGGATTAACCAAACACCTTAACATGTGACCCAAAAAGACCCCCTTTGATACCTGTGATGGGTCTCAATCTCCGTAGCACGGATGACGGGCGTCTCATGTCAGCCAGGAACTTGTACAGATCCTCATCACTCAGGCGATCCCCCTCCTGTTGGGTAGGAAGAATTTGATTATCTAAACAACGCAACAGAACTGCCAGAGAGCGAATAAACCGTGTCACACTATAGCCTCTTCCCTCTGACATCAAAATGTACCTTCCCAGAACAAGGTGTTAACATTAACATGTTAAATTACACTTCATTTCTCCATCCTTTTCCCTTCCTTTATCCCTTATTAATCATCATGACAGCTACAGGAACTTTTAATTGAAAACCTTTTCTCTCCCCATCAATATTATCTTTTTCAAAACTGAAAATGGCTGTTAAAAGATTTCCCCAAAAATATCCATTTTTTTAGAAAGTATAATAGTTTGAAAAAGTATCTGTCATTCAGGTAGTGAGCCTCATTCCTTCTCTGCCCTTCCTTTGGGATAGGTCTAAATGAGCCTTACTTTCCAGAAGAAGTGTTAAGAAACAGTGGGAAGTGGAAGGAGTGTTGTCAGTCTTCCTTGTACCACATTGTAGTAGCTCAGAGTTTTGTTAATTTTGCAAACATTACAGAAAATGTGACTCTGCCACCCTTTAACTATCCCAAAGCAGAAGGTATCTGCTAATAAAGGTAATAAATCACAATATGAAAAAACAAAGCAAATGGAAGGATAAAAAGACTGTGTAGTATTCAACTAATTACACTCGAGAAGAAAAAGAAGATAAGAATCAGAAATTTAAAATCTTAATCTTTGGCAGTTTTTAAAGGGCAAATTAATAAAACAAGCTGTTTCAAAGCCGTCAAGAGAAAACAACCTCAACAAAGTAAATAAATATATGCTTTTTTAAATCCTTGATAACTTAATGGCCAGTGTGGTGTTCTACACCAGTTTTATGCCAACAAGGGCTGCAGAGCAGGTCAGGGGAAAGGCTGCATTAGCAATGCTGTAATGCTTTTTTTTGCCTTATTTTTTTTCATTGCAGAACTGGATTTTATTAATCCCCCAAGTAAAAGGAGCTTCCAGTGCTGTTCTGTCACTGACACAGAGCCCCATTTCACTCCTACTGAGTTTCACAGACACAGCGAGCACCAGAGGCAGGAGCCACCCTCACTTACATGCTCTGCACCAGCATGACCTGATGCCCCGATGACATTTTTCCTTATCACTACTGTATTGAAGACCAGACTTTGGATGGTTCCCCACAGTGCAAGTGGCACATAACCAAAACAATCAGAAAAAAAGAGCTTAGCCAACTGTCAATGGATAGTACCCAAATCTTTGTATTCCCAATGAGCAAGAAATCAGACCAAAAAATATCTGCTTGGTCACTGCAGAATCTGGTTTTATACACAAAGGTGACACTGAAACAAAAAGTTTTCTTAACAAGATGTGGCACTAAGCAAATCTTAGAAAATGGTTTCAGCTCATTACTTCTTGCTAAGCTTAACTAAAAATTTTATTCCATTTAATCATGTTTTCTACTTCTTCTTGGGAAAATCCCAAGCTCTGGCTAAGAAGAGCTGCCACTCAGTAAAGCAGCATCAGAAGCAGAATGCTTTGGTTTCTCAGGGATCCCTGGATGTGTCCATGGAACTGATGCCAACCTCAAATCACATTGAGGAACCTGGTTCTGAGCCTGCTGATGTTTCAATCACCCAGTGAAACCAAAGGAATACAGTGACCATCACAGGATGGTTTGCATTGGAAGGGACCTCATAGCCCATCTTGTTCTACCCCCTGCCATGGGCTGGGACACCTTCCACTAGACCAGATTGCTCCAAGCCCCAGTAAGCCAGTGACTTTTGCAATCAATGCATGTTAGAAAAATCTGGAGCAAGAAAAACTGATGTTCTTCCATGAAGACCCAGCTCTGTTAACTGGAGTGGTTAAGCCACTAAGCCATAATGAAGCTTTAGCATTCAAGTCAAAAGCAACCAATAATTTCAAGTTCCACAACATAATTATTCACAAATTTATTGAAAGAATCCACCAATTGACTGTGGACCCATTACTGGCAGAATTAATACGTTACATAATATTATATAACTGGAAGAGAGTAGGCTACTGGGCAGAAATATCTGTGAGGGCAGTGAGGCCCTGGCACAGGTTGCCCAGAGAAGCTGTGCCTGCCCCACCCCTGGAAGCGTCCAAGGCCAGGCTGGATGGGGCTTGGAACAACCTGGGACAGTGTAAGGTGTCCCTGCCCAGGGCAGGGGGTTGGAATGAAATTAGCTTTAAGGTCCCTTCAACACAAACCATTCTGTGATTAATACATGGTACAATAAACCCACTGCATGCTGTTCTCAATCCCCCTGTGATCAGGGAAATATTACAAGCACCACAAATAAATCGTTCAGGTCTAAAGTGATTTCACATGATCAAATTCCTCCATCCAAGGAATAACACTTTAATTAGACAGCTTCCTATCATACCTGTTTGAAGAAGTTTGTCACTGTCAGAGTAGCTGGTCTAAAACTGGTCAGATTGCAAGCCTCATCCCCACTCGTGGTTCTCTCCAAGGAACGCCTCCCGACAATACTGGAATTCCTCCTCTCCGACCACGATCCTTTACGTTCTGCAAAAAATAAAAAAGGGGAAAGAAATTAAAAAAGTCCAAGAGCCTACTTTTGTTTCAGCCAGGATTTCCTCCACAAGAGCACTGGCAATGATGCCTTGAGGGTGACAGAAGAGGTGGTTATGCTCAGGCAATCCCACTCCAGAGGCTGTGAAGCACAGCTGACTCCTGTTCCTCTCACAGCAACCTCACCCCAATACCTTACTGCTACTATAAAAGTCTTTATCATGCTGAGATTTATGTATTTCTCTTGCTCTGAAAGATGATGAAGTTGGCAGTTTTGGAGATGCTGAAGAGCAGTTTCAGATGAGCTATGTGGCTCACAAAGATTAATCCACTCCTTTGGAAAATGTTCATCAGCCTGGAACACTCTCTCAGTCTTAGAAGCTTGGTTTTAAATAATATAACAGATGGTTTGCTTGTAAAATCCTTGAAAGATAAATCCATTTGTTATCATGGA
Organism: Oxyruncus cristatus; assembly: GCA_013399855.1. NCBI lineage: Eukaryota > Metazoa > Chordata > Aves > Passeriformes > Cotingidae > Oxyruncus > Oxyruncus cristatus. Next base: position 2,430,390 of record VXAY01006780.1, on the reverse strand, counting down.
CTTTTCTGTTTTAGTTCAACCATGACCCCAGACTATCAGAAGGCCCAGGGCGGGGGGAAAGCGATAAAAGGAGCAACGGCAGCTGCAGGGTATGAATCAAGATTTCAGTAAACTCTAGACTTGCCCACATTCCCTCATGCAGGTGCCATGGACTGTACCTCCTGTGCCAACTTCGACTTCCGTGGAATCTCTTTCCAAGCTCCCAGCGCTGCTCACGATGTTCATCAGGTGAATGGCTGTCCAGGCAAAAGGCATCCGATACTTGCCGAGTCTTTGGCAAAACTGCTCTGCCTGGCCTTTCAGTTTTTCCAACTTTTCCTTATTCTGTGAAGAAAATAATTCAATCCAAGAGATTAAAAAGAGAGGCACAGGAACAAAGGTCCATTTAGCAAAATAAGTGAAGAATGATGGTGCCTTTTCTAACTCCCAGCGATTGTTTCAGTAGCACCTTCTAGAGGAGGATCACCAAGTGTTGTGGAAATGCAACTTCTGCTTCCCAAAACTGCCCTCAGGCCTCCAGAGATAGGACAGTCTGACTGTCAGAGCAGCTGTTTCATGCTTTTAACCCTTCTGAACGGCCTGTCAGACCTCAGTGAGCTCATCTGCCCACTGCTCCTTCAAAAACATCTGAATTTACCTCTGTGAAGTCTGAAATGGCCTTTCCTAATGTCAATTTATGCAGCAGGTGCTCAGATCATCTGGAATTGCATGGGGAACTCAAAACATTTCTCAAATAAGTAGTATCATACTTTGTTGAGGAAAAAAGGGAGTAAAGGAGGATTTTTCCATAATTCTGCATATTGCTCTGTAGCAATTTTTTGCTCTAGAAAGGTTGTTACCTACAAGACTTTAGGAAGACCTCAGACAGGGACTGGGTAACAACAGAGAAAGAGCTGCTGCTCTAGTTCAGGACACGCTTATGCACTTTGAAGAAGATGTTGAAAATTATCCTTTCACCCATATTCCCAAGCATCCTGCAAATTCAATTCCAAAATTTCACTTAGGAACACAGGAAATGGAGTTACCCATAGACCTGAGGTGAAAAACATTCATTTTTCATATCGTGGTACAGTGATATAAAGACAGATACAGACAAAAAAATGTAAACTTTTTGACCTAAAATATCTGTAAGAATATATAATATATATTATTATTATTATAATACATAATATATAAGAACTGTAGGAAGGAAATATTTTATTTGGTTAAAACTAACAAATGAACATCCCAGCTCCTTTGAAAAAGCATAAAGGAAAGGCTCTGATTGCAAGGGCTGGAACCTCTGGTTTGCCCTTCACCCAGTGCTCACTGCTACCCTTTGATCCTCACTTGGCTCAACACATTGTACACAAAATCAGGAACCATTTTTGAGACTCTTTTATAATCCTTCCAGAGGAAGGCAGAAGTGATGGGGTTAAGCTGCAGAAGCAGTGGAAAAGTTGGAAATTTTGCTGCAAATTCCCATCCAAGGCTGCCTTGACTTGACCCAGATGTAAGCACAGAGCTGATCCTTCGGGATAGGGAATCACAGACGACTGAGCTTGATGGAAACCATACGTCTCCCCTGCCAGCCACAAAAACTGGTGACCTTTAACTACTCTATCCCAATAAGACATCAAGATCCAAAGGTCTTTGACTCTTTCTTGGCCTTTAGAATAGGATTAGTTTCTTAATTAAAAAAGGATCCTCTTAAAGGCAGCAACAGTATCAATGGCTGTTAAGTCCAAGGTTAAAGAAAATGCTTAATTTTAATAACAAAATAGTTATTAAGTGCTTGTAACAAATTTAATCAAAACAATTCTTACCTTTGCTGCATCAGATTCTTTAAAAATCATATAAGGCTCTGCACACTCCCCAATATCTCCCTGCTGTAATACTTTTTCCAGCTGAGAAGGGAAAATAAACCATTATAAGGACACATATTCAGCAAGGATTGTTGAATTAAACAAACACTGGGAAGTAAAAACATTCTTTACAAGAGTTAAAGCTTGATTTTCCTTTCTGATTCAGGGAACAAGCACTGCACTCAAGTTGTTAAAAGCATTAAGTTCCCTGATTTCCAGCTATAACTGAATCACAAGTGTAAAATATAGGTTCAAAGGGAACATATAAAAGTTTGGGTCTGAGCTGTTCTAGAGCCACTTTTGGCTCACTTTTAAGGTTTTAAAGACAGCTTACACTATCTTCAGCATCATCACTTCAAGAGTTCTGTTCTTATTTCTATCCTCCATAATAAGATCCTACTGCAGCAGCATAAACAGGTGACTTGGATGCACCCAGGGCAAACAAGTATTATTTTAAATCAGATAAAAATATCAAATAATGAAATCAAAAGTTAATCAAATCAAATCACTAAAGTTAGCCACAGAGTTTATGTTTGCTGTTCAAGTCTCTAACTAACAAACTACTTAACACTCAGTTCCTGATAGAAATATCTCTCCTATCACGTGCCTGAAGACTGTTCCTCTCCAAACCATCCTGGCCCTTCCTCCCACACCCACCACTCTGTACATGCTGTGAGGATCTCAGAATATCTCTGAACTTCTCCCACGTGCCATTCATACCTCCCTGTTAGTAGAACTCCAAGAAACTACCACAAAGTTAAGGAACAAAACCACTTTCCATCAAACCTTGCATTCCCTGCTGAGTTTACCAGTAATTCCAGTTGTCTGAAAAGTGATTTCCCAGTAAGACCCATGTGAAAATTCACCCAGTAAGGCACACAATGCATCTGTCTTATTTATCTCTGATTATATTATTTCCATCACCAAATCAAAAAACCACCTAAGCCACCAGCTCCTCTTGGATCACTGGTTTCACAAGCACTAATGTGCATTCAGAAGCTCTCTTGGCCAAATCCTCATAAATATGGGATTCTCCCTCATACCTTCTAAAAATCAGGAGTGATTCTTCCCTGTGACAATGGTGAGGCCCTGGTACAGGTTGCCCAGAGAAGCTGTGGCTGCTCCATCGCTGGAAGTGTCCAAGGCCAGGTTGGACTGGCCTTGGAGCAACCTGGAATAGTGGAAGGTGTCCCTGCCCATGGCATGGGGTGGGATAGGATGAGCTTCCAACCCAGACAGTTTTGTGTTTCTGTGACTCTATGAATATCAGTGCACAGACAGGACATGATTTTCAGAAGGAATTCAGAAAATCATGCCAAAAATTTGAAATGAGAATACGCTTCGACACTACTCAAAGCCTTGCTCTCACCTGGGACTGTTTTCGTCATGCCACAAAGCCTTAATTCATTTTCAAAAGATTATTCCTTGTGCAAGAAGTAGTTCCTGAAGAACTCGCACACTGCCTATGAACTGAAAGTATGTACTGAACTCCCCTTTTGACAACAGGATGATTTTTATGCAGAGACCAGACAAAAAAGCCTGACTCAAATGCCATTCTGAACGAGCAACATTTGTGTGCTCACTGAATCAAATGAAAGAAGAGAGAATAACTTTTATCTTTGTATACTTTATTCCAGGAGTGACCAATGTTGCATTTTATTTCAGTTATGGATCTCACTCCCTTAGCAATTTCAGTTCTTAAATACACCTGAAAAATCTGGCTTAAGGGCACATATCATTTTTTAAATGAGATTCAGATCAATATGTATTTTTAAATCACTGACTTATCTATCATCTTAAGGAGTCAGCACATTGTTTCATAGCAAAACCAAGGTCAAGCCCCAGAAAGCTGATTTATATCATCAAGCAAACCCTTGTGCTCTTCTCAGCTTCAATGCACATCTCCACTGCTACTGTTACAAAGGAACTTAAGCGAGAATATCTGAAATGAAGCAGAACTGGGGTGCCACTGTTTACACTATGGAGAACAGAATCCTGCTCTCCAAAGGCAAACAAATCAACTGGTCAGCCAGACCTGCTTCTGTTTTATTTTAAATTAAAAAAAAGAGGCAATAACAATTTAAATGTCTCTGGCATTTCTTACCTTTATTACTAGAAAGACATCTTGAGAGGGGTAAGTGATAGAAAATATGGCAGACCTGGCCAGTGTGGATATAGCAGCAGGGGGGACATGAGGCCGAAGCATTCCCTTCATTTGTTCAGAATTTAAATCAAAGTAGAAATTCTCTGAAATCTAAGGAAGAAATTGGGGAGCTTCAACCACTAGTTGTTCTTCATGAACACAACAGTTTTAAAACACACATTAAAAAGTCCTCCTTTTCAACCATGAATAAAAAGAAAAAAAATATTATTTTTAACTAAGAAATTAAGGCCGGACAGCGGAAATGGAGAAAGAAAATGGAGCAAACAACACAAACTGCCTATAAAATTTCCTTCAGCTCCTGTAAGGAATGTAGTTCCATCACAGGACTAGGAATATCACTGCTATCTGAATTGAAAATACCAAAATATCAAAATAGAAACAGAAAGAGAAAAAAACAACATATCTTTAAAGACAGTGAATTTTCTACACTGGAACACCTAATCCTCAACTGCATCCAGGCTTCAAAGCCAAAAAGGATGTGAGCTGGTTATCAACACCAGAGGTCACTAAAGAACTTACTACTTAGAGCAAAAAAAATGGGAGTAATGAGATGATAAAATTGGCTTATGAAATGTGATTTAAATATTAAACAAAGTTCACATAATATTCCACATACTCTCATCTACATAACTTAAATCTCAATGCATTAAATTCAGGTCTTAAAGAGATAAATGTCAAAATGCATATTTTTAACATTTTTCTCTCTACTACTGCTAATATCTTGAATAAGGAAAACCAAGAGACTCTTTAAATATTAAATACAGAACATAAATAGCCGAATAAATGTATTTTGCATTTCCTATAACTTAGATCTTGAAAGGACTCCTCAGTTTTGTTTAGATTTTAGCAATTTTAGCATGTATGACTTTCTGGTGCATTATTCAAGTGTTACTTGACCCATACCATGGTGAGTCACGAAAAAGAGATAAAGAAAGTCATAAAAACTTAATCTAAATAAAAGGTTTCAGTTACCGAAGTGAAGAAGAGACTTCTGAAAGCCAAAATTGGACTATACATATATATATATATATACACATATATATATATATTCATTCTGATTTCAGGCACTCACATATTAGATAATATGTTTAGAAAAGTGGTTATACTTCAACTGCTTTACTAAACAGAAGAACACACAAGATGGCTCACGAAATGCCTTCATCATTCTTCCAAGCACCGGTATGTCACTGAGTTTGTTTCCAGCATTAACTCCTCCCTTTTTGTTCTTAATACAGGTTTGTAAAGCTCCAGTGGCAATGTCATCAGTCAAATAATTAAAAACCGTACCTTTTTCTTTTCTTTGACGTCATACAAAGCCAGGCTTGCAAAAATGGGCTCAATTTCTATTTCAAATCTTGAAAGAAAAGAAATAAAAAATCAGTTGACTTGGATTTTGTAACAAAGAATAAACCAACCCCCTCCCCAAATCCCTCCTAGGTGATGGTGACTGAGATGTCAGGAACAGCCGAGCCATCCATTTTCAGGTCCTGCTCAAAAGGGATCTTGATCCCCAATATCCCCCCCATCCTCTCCTGTCCTTCTACCTCTGCACTGCCTCTGATCCCTTCCAACAGGACCATATTGGTGCTCCCTGGACCTTCTAAAAGCCTTTTCAACTTATTGACTCATTGAAAGCCAAGCAAAGCCACCTAATAATATAATAGCTTCCTTAAAGGAGAGGAATCATTAACTGAGATAACTGGGCCACTTAGCTCCTCTGATTCTCTGGAGAAGCTGCTCCACGTGCTAATTTAGTCTGCTGACCTATTGACAGGGCTAAATGGCCAACTGGCTCCTGCCTTGGGACAGTCAGGGACAGGTATTTCGGTAATTTTCAACACTTAACCGTCGTCAGAAAATACCAAGATCTCAAAAACTCGCTCAGAAAGCTTTTTGGAGTAACTGTTATCCAGTATTTATGCGAACTCAAACACTTCCCACAAGAACAGTAACTACCAAATAGAGCTGAACTTATTGTTGGATCACCTGGGCACCTCCAGTCCCCACAAAACTAATGCCCAATCCACACTGGGATCCCCCACGCATCGGGCCTTGCACAGAACTCTCAGCTCTTCAGCCTGGAATTTGCACTTCCAACAGGGAGAACACCACACAGACTGCACCATCAAACAGGTGTTGTCTCTAGTTTCACAACAAAGGTAAGATTAACCTGAAAATGACCCTGCTTAGGTCATCTTAGCCTTCTCCCAGGTGAAAATATGCTTGTTTTTGTGCCACTAAGGTGGCACAACCCTGGATGCCTGGATTACGCCTGTGAGTACAGGTTCAGAGATTACTATGGTGCACAAACAAGTAGATTTGCCATAAATTTCCAGTCAGCAAGAGCTGTTCAAATAGCAGAAAACACTAATTTCCAGCATCTAACTTATTTATGCCAAAGACACCATCCTTTGGACAGGAAGCTCCACTGCTACTGCATATTATGTTGTTCCAGTTCATAAAAGGCTGCAAAATCAGTTCATCTCTACGGCTATATTAGGTCCTGGAGTACTCTACGAGCAGGAGATATGTCCCACACATATATCTCAGTTATGAGCAGCAATGTAGGCTAACTGGAGCTCTCTAATAAGAAGGGTTGACCTAACTGAGGACACAGAAGATGAATACAGCAGTGTGGAAAATCAGTTTTGTACTTTATTTCTCCAAGGGAATAACAGTAAAATTTTACCTTGTGTTATTAGAGAAGAGTTATAGGCAATGAACCAGCTGCAGGTAACCCTATATTCAGGAGCTCCACTTCATTAAACTTGTTTAACAGGTTTCTATTCCTCCAGTTAATGCTTACTAAGTATATAAAGTCTTCACTCTTAAAGGGACACAGTCAAGGTTGTTGAGCCTAAACTTTGGCAAATCTTTGGCTGTCTCATGCTTTAAAGCTTAAGCATTTTTTAATCTTTGTCTTTTTTGGTTTTGCTCTTAAATTTCCTTGTTAGGGAGCTGAACACCAATGACTGGCCAGCCTCAGAGCCCTGAATGAGTGTGGTGAAGCCCAATGACAAGGAACAGGTAGAGCTGGATAACAAGGAGAAAAGCCAAGGGAGATGAATATTTTCTCTGTCACACCAATAAGCAGAAAGTCTAGAAGATACAACTGTCTGATGCACAATACTCTGTAACTCAACCGTTAGAAAATTAACCTTTAAGTCTATGACCAAACATCTCTTTCAAGGGTAATAAACACAGCAACGGAGTTTTCCAGATGCCAACAGCAGATTTAAATTCTCGGTTTCTGCAATGCAGCTCTCTCTTGGAGTGATACTTACTTAAGGGACAAACACTTTACCAAGAGTCTTTGGCCAAAGTGCTCTTTGGGTACTTCAGGGACACTAAGGCGTTCTATAGGCTCCTCCTGAAATTAGAGACATGACACTTTTACAACCCCCTGACAGCATTACAAAGCAAACATATGTATCACTTTTTTCTTCTGAGACACGAGCACCAATTTAATTTGAGGCTTCCCAGCATGTTGCATTCATCAGCAGCTATAAATATGCTAAATTAAATCCCTTTAATGTTCCTACATTACTGCAGATTGCATAACCATGAAGGAAAACCAATCTTCAGAAAGTAGTATCTATGGCAAGACACTATGCCAAAAAACACAAGACCCACAAAACAGCTCCAGTTCTCATGGATATTAAACATAGGTGATCTTAAATCCTTTAAATCCGTGGCAGACTGACAGCTTTCACATTCCCTATATCCTTCGCCTTCTTAGTCTCACCCACATGTATATAAAAATACCTCATCTGGTGCTGGGTGTAGTGCAAAAAGCTCCTTGTGCCTACTGGACTTCCTCTGGTCCTCGTTGTGGTGGTCAATCTCCTCGTTTGGGGTTCGGTCCAGCAAGTTTGGGAGAAGGGCATCTGGAAGGGAGTTCTTCAGATCAAAAATACTGCAGGCCCAGCTGCCCCGGGGAGTGTCGTCAATCGACATTGAGCGTCGCTTAAGGTCATCCTGAGATCCAACAAATTAAAGCAACTTATAATGGGAAAAGGAACTGCACTTTTAAAACAGGACTATAAATTAGGTTTTATGTAGCAAGGTTTTAAAGGCACATTACTTGTTCATCCTGGTAACTGTTGCCATCCGGAGCTTCATCAGACTCAAAGATCTGTTTGGGGAGCCCCTTTTGCCTCTCCTTCTGTTTGTCTAAGGTGTTGGGATTGAATCCAGTTCCCAGCTTGTGGTATCTGCAAACAAAGTATTTCAAATGCGTTCTTAGCAGCCCTTTTGACCTCAATCCCAGAAGCAGAATCACAGAACAAACCCAGTATTATCAGTGTGGGTGCTCTCAAGGCATAAGCTGCTCTCTGCAAACACTATTTCCAGTCAGCCTCCACTGGAGCTGGGTCATAATCCAACAACCAACTACAATGTGACTCTGTTCATCTATAAAGCAACCCTGGGTGATGTCAAAAGAAGGACTATCAATGGCCAATTAAAGTCATCATAAAACGTGCAATTGTGATGCCAAGAGTAGAACAGGCCAAGAACACGAGGACTAGAGGCCAGTGGTTCTGCTGGAGCAAGAACTGACAATATTAGTACCCTGAAAACCACAACACCAGCTCAGCTAAGTCCTGCACACCTCTGGAGAACAGGAACTTTCCAACCTCAACTAAAACAAGCGTCTTCCCAGAGCATCTTTGTACGGAAATCGGGTCCTTCGGAGTTTTCCAGGCTGTAAGAGCACTTAGTAGTAAACAATCTGTCTGCTGTTGGTGACAACATCAGATCTCTTTGACTAACAAATCTGTGGGTACTACATGGCACCATGTCTGTACTTATACACACACACACGGACAGAGCCATGGTCTCCTTACAATACTCACTGAAGTCAGTTCCCAAAGTAGTGCTGGGGTCACATCTATAATGAATTGTTCCTACCATGCCCTGTTACTGAATTTACCTCAGAAGGATGCACAGAGGTGTGAAAACCTTGGATGTGCTAGAAGTGAATAACAAAAGGCAGAAGAAAAAGGAGGAAGGCATTTTCCTTCCTAGGTTGTAATTCCTGAGAGTTGAACGAGGATCTGTATAATCTTCACCAGGATGTCTGCATTTCCATCACATCTCCACCAACAAGTGTAAATCCATTCTAAATCACACCTGACTTCCTCAGTCTAGCAAATGGAAATTATGCTGCAAGGTTGAAATCACAATATGCTATTGTTTTTTACAGACCAGTGAAGAGAACTTATTTACCTTTTCCAATATCACTAAAGGAATTACTGAATGGGGGATTTGCCTGCCTCCAAAATATTTTGGTTACAAAGAACTGTAAGCAGAGACTGACATAAAGATTATCTCCCCTGGGGTGGGGAAGAAGAGGATGGAATGTCACAAGTCATGTTCTCTTAAAGCCAGAAGAGCTGGATTTTGTGCTCCCAGAGCTAGCCAAGGCCCTTGGAACCATCCAGTGGGATGGATTAAGAGGAAACTGTTGGCATCCCTACTTGGAAAACAATTCAATCCTTCCCAGCCAGGCTTTTGGGTTCTTCCCCTGCTCCAGAAGTAACTCTTCTATTTCTACTCAGTCCATTGCCACGATTTTATCCAAGAAAAACTGCTATGGATATTTATGGAAGCGCTTTCCCTCTTCTGAAGGGGCAAGACAACCTTTGACTGGAGTTCAACAATTGCTCATCACACCTTCAACCCTTGAGGTCTTCAGCTTCATCCCCTCCCTGACACGGAGCACAACCTGCAGCCAATCTCAGAAGACAAAAAGCCTCCAACTAAACCTCTTCGGTGCAGGAATCACAGGTAACAGTGAAAGTTGCTGAGAAATCAAGAGTGAGTGGCTGGGTGGGTCACACTGTCCAGGTCTATGGTGTATTCCAGACTCTGCTGCAAAAGCTGGGAGTTAATAAAGCATCTCCTTCCCTCTCGGTTTTTTTTTTCTGGGTGGGTTTTTTTTGGTATGAGATTACGAACCACATTTTTATTAGGTCACGTTAGCAGTGCAAAGCATATCTTCAGCATCCCCTCAAGTGGTTCTCAGGACAACATTAAACCAGTGAATTGTAGCAACTGCCACAAGGGCAGAGCTGTAGCTGCAGTGGAGTCATTTGTAGGTGATACACATCACATGGATCACTTACTCCTTGACAGCAGCTCTTGAAGTCATCAGACTTCCAATCATCCGAGAGACTCTGTGTTCCAAGGAAAGCCACTCAGAAACCTGCCTGCTGATTTGCATGAAATAATCAATGCGTGCACATTCTCTAAACTGCGAGCTCATTAGGTAAGTGTTGCGATGGTTCAAATATTAACGATTATTTGTTTAAATTCAGTACATTTCCAAAGTCTCTTTGGAAACCAATGAAAGCTGCAGAGGGCACCTTATCTATTAGATGGTTGTGACTGCACATCATAGCAAAATTAATGCAACTTCTCTCTAAAAAGAGCTAAAAACAGATGCAACAAAGAAAGAAACAAGAGCTGAAAGTAATTCCACTTGTTCACATCCCCTAATTTCTCTACCATTGTAAAGGAGCAACTGTAGACTAAAATGGCCTAGATTTTCCAAAATGCCCCAGGGGATTTTGACGTCCAAGATCCAATTTTCCAAACACAAAGCATCATTTCAGCTAAACACAAAGCATCAGTTCAGCTGAACAGGGCGACTAAAAGCCAGGGCACACAGAATCAGTAGCCAGGACAGTAATTTTTGAGCCTCCTCATAGCAGTTAGCCAACCTGCAAAAATGTAAATATGAAATGAAGCTGCAAATACCACAGGGGAACTCACTTTCTGTTCACAATCGCCCAGTCTTCCGTGTAACTTCTGACACAGTCCCTCACGTGAGGGTCCATCTCGCTGTTAAAAGAATAAAACCACAAATTATAATTATACATTTTAATGACTTCTTAAACATACTTTTACTTACGTTTGCATTTAATTTTCCAGACATTTGCAGCCCAAAATTCCAGGCTTCAGCCCCGCAGACACTCCACGCAGAGCAATCAATTCCTTACCTCTCCTCGGGCACGGCTGACACGAGTGTCCGGCACTCCCGGGGCGTATAAACCACCTCGATGTCATCGGGGGGAAACTCCAGCAGGTCCCTCAGGGGTCCCGACTCCACGGCGAGCGGGTGGGTGATGAGATAGTCCTCCAGGTCCACGGGGTCCACAGCTTCTGTGAGCGGCACCTGGGGACACACAAGCCAAGGGAGGGTCTGAAATCGAGGTGAAACAATCAAAAAAAAAAAAAAAAATCACATGCACATCTTCTACTCTGCTTTTTTTAAACCAGTCCTTCTGCCTTGTTGAGGAATTTGATGTAACATCAGATGGTGATTAACTCTAGTGGTGTTAACCTCAGTTAACACACACCACAAAGATGTTTTGCATGTCTTATCGTTTAATCTGATGTTCCTCTGCATATTTCTCCGATGCATTCTATTATCACCTAAAAAACACAAATAAGGCCAAAAAGGTTACAGCTATTTTCAAGAAATTCAACAAAACTTAGTACCTCGTTTCCCATGTGTATGACCCTGGATTTGTTTTGACCATACTCTGATCACAATGCAAACCCTGACCCTGATCCAAGATGCAGGAACCCTTTCTCCCTCAGGCACAGCTAGGAATCCAGACCAAGGCCTGATTTACCAGGAACTCAGGCGGCCACGGAACTCTGAAGAGTAACATTATTTTGAATTCAACCACTTCTCTGGGGAACACAAACCACAATGTTCATCTACCACAGGTAGAAGTTAAAGCTCCTCCCTCGTATCAGAGCCTTTAGTGACACGATCAGTCTGCCCATGCCAAGAGGGAACACTGCTCTAAATAAAATGGATACTTAATCATCTTTACTGGGCACAAAGTCTGTACCTGAAGCACAAGGAATGAATGAACATATGCAGGAAAACAGTAGATTTCAGGGCAGGAATGATCTCACCATCCAGAGCTTTTTTTAGACACATGAAAAGAAAATTTGCATAAACTGGAAGCATACTCACATTGCATAACTTGTATTTTTACACATATACATTATATAAATACATGTATATATTCTGATATGAGATCATTATGCTAGGAAGCTATACATAAACATAAATATTAAGAAAATGAAACACTAAAAACAAGTTTTGAGGAACCTGTCTCTACAGCAACTGACAGATTTCCCTAGAATTCCCTGGCACAGGCCAGTGAGGATGAGTGGTTTAACAAGAGTCACAAAAACACATCAAAATTCAGCAGTTTTTCTCTTCTAACTTCCTCTTTCCTGTCATCCAGATGATTTCTGTGGGACAGGGAACTATCCTCTAACTTGTCTTGTGTTGATGACTTTAAAAAGAACATTTAGTACTTCAGTTTTAAATGTGCTTCTAAGAAAAACTGCTATACAAATCCCAAATTCCAGTTTTAAAATTATTGCCACAAAGTTCTACAACGAATCAACTTTTTATTCAAGGAGAAGACTTGACTAACACAGAGGGTGTTGAAAGAATCTCCCTACCACAACCACCTTTAATGAATCCCATTTTCTTAAAACTCAGAAGGCAAATCCTTCAGCAGAAAAACAGAGTGACTCCAAGGAACTCCGGTGAGTTGGACCAATGACTTTATGTCAGATGAGAATCTGGTTCCTCAAAAAAATACAATGCCTAGAAACTTAGCATGTGTTTCTGCAATTTAGGTAAATGACACAAATTCATTTCTGTGTAAAGAAATGCATCATCACAGAAGGGTTGGAAGGGACATTAAAGACCATCTAGTTCCAAGCTCCTGCCATTGGCAAGGACACCATGCACTGTGATATGATGTAATATGATCATCATCATCTCTTAACTCTGACCCCACAACCTTTTTTCCCCCCTTCTAATCCTGAACTCTTGAAATGGATTCAAAATACATGATTTGGACAGCTTTTCTGAATACAAAACAGATACTTTTCACTGTTTTCATCACTGCAACGCTTGCAATGAGCAGAAGTTGTCATTGCTCCTTCCCACATCACAGCTGACATGTCACCACCTCAGCCTATTCCTTACAAACAGACAGACCAGCTCCATTTGGCAGGAGATCACTGAGGGGTGACAGTTTATCCTTGAGGAGTAACATTTTAAGACTTACTTTCACTCCTCCTGCTGACCTCTCTTCCACACTGGCAGCTCCAAAGCTGAGGCACCTTCCAAAGCTGAGCTGCCCCAGCAAGTGTTGGGTTTTAATTTGCACAAACTCATTTACCTGTGATTCTCTAACACAGAGGAACCTCTCCCTCATTCCCTCCAATCTTTTCACTCCACTCATCCCAATAAACACAAGGAAACCACAAAAAGACATGGAAAAATAACCTGTATTAACGCAGAGCTGAGGGGAACACAAAGAGCCCAGCAAACACAGGGCAGAGACTGTCACTGCCAAAAAAACACCATGTTTCCTCATTCCTGGCATTTCACATCTCAAATTTCACTTGTCCAACAAGAGCATTGGACAAGAGATGAATGAACTGGCTAGCTAGCTAAAAATCACTGGATCCAGAAAGGCAGTTGGTGCTTAGGGGCTATCCATGCGCTCCAGGGGTTTCCAAGCCCTTCAACCATCTCAGGATTAGGCCCAAGGTTACACTTCACAATTTTCCAGTTTGTCTCTTCGGTAACTATTGTACCATGAAGATGTAAACAAACATAAAAGTCAAACCCAGAGGCCCGTGTTAGACTCACCATCTGTGCAGCCAGAAATACTGTCTAGCACCTGAGTAAACAGGCCAAACATAAATTCATGGGTATGAAGAGGAACTACTTGGTGTCAGACTATTGGCACATAAAAGGCAAGCACATTATTTTAGGCTTTGGATATTTGTGGGGGAAGAAGTGATGAAAGAGGAGGAGGAGGAAAGAAGGATGAATAAATGCACCAAAAGGCAAATGAACCTAAATGGCGTCCCCATGTGCGAAAGGAACCATGAGAGCTCCTCTCATGGCTCTTGCTGCCCATGGTTTAACCTTTTCCCTGTCCTGCTTCATGTTCCTGCATCGCCCTGAAGGTGTGGATGGGAACAAGGACACACACAGCACACCAGGGTCTACTCCTATGTTACCAAAGCATCAGTCACCTGAAATTGCCACACGACCCCATCAGATGGAACGTGCACACTGAAGGAGTTGGACGAGTTCAGATAACGACCAGGTTACCCAACCTCAACATCCAACCGATGGAGGAGTAGAACCTGCTCTGCCATCTCACCACCAGGTCCCCAGCCCAGCTCACCTCCTCAGGAAAAACATGGACAGGCACCCAACAGCTGTTTCCCCTGGCCTGTTCAGACTGTGATACTTTGTACAGCTGATCTGTTATCAAAGTTCCCGTCAGCTGCACATTAAAAGGTTTCAAATCTAGTACAGCAGAAATGGGGAACAGCTGAGGAGGATAAAGCTGTGCTCTCCCACAGCCCTGCTTGCTGGCAGGCTGCAGAAAGCAATCTTTGTCCTGCTCCAAGGAAAAGCCTTTTCAATTTCACCTGACAGCTCCTATAAACCCACAGTAGGTGCCTCCTCCACAAAACACAGTTCTTCTTCACTGGACTTCCAAAGGCAGAAGGACAATTCCAGTCAAGTGTTGGCAAATGTGGAACCCACCTACCAACTGGCTGATCATCCCAGAGTGTTTTGTATTGGAAGGGATCTTAAAGCTTATTTTATTCCAACCCCCTGCCCTGGGCAGGGACACCTTCCACTAGCCCAGGTTGCTCCAAGCCCCGTCCAACCTGGCCTTGGACACTTCGAGGGGTGGGGCAGCCACAGCTTCTCTTGGCAGCCTGTGCCAGGGCCTCACCACCCTCCCAGGGAAGAATTTCTTCCTAATATCTCATCTAAATTTCTCCTTGTTCAGTTCAAAACTGTTCCCCCTTGTCCTATCCCTATCTGCCTATGTAAAAAGCCACTCTCCCTCTTTTTTATAAGCTCCCTTTAAGTACTGAAGGGCCTCAACCCAGATAAATCTACTAGGGAATACTGCAGTGTTACCGTAAGAAATCCTTGCCAGGGTGTCTGCTTCTTCCAAGAAGAGTTTATTAATACCCTCCAGAAACCACACTGTGCAAAAGTCCTGAGCATCTTCCCAACCAGTACTACGGAATAATCGAAATTAATGGCAAATACACGCTAAAAATATGCAAAGGAAACCTGCTCCCAGAACTGCTGCTCTTCTAAAATATACTCTTTGATTTTGTGTGGGCTGTAATTACAGATGAAATTCTGGACAACCTTTCAGACAATTTCTTAGAGATTTCACTTGGTCTTTATCCCATGATGACACTGCCACCTCACTGAGGGCAAGTATTATTCTAGAGCTATTAAAATGAACAGGACTACGCAGGGAGAAAGGGCAGCTCAGTATGAGTAAGAAGGGCATAACCTGCTCCCTGCCAACATAAACACTGTGTTTATCACAGTCCTGATAAACTGAAAGTACAGAAGAAATCAAACAGGACTCTCTTTGTCAGACTTACCCAGCCCAATTACCCCAAATCAAACCCATCACTTTCAAATAACAATCCTGCAAAGGTATGTCCTTAACCTGACCATAGACACACGTTCCGTCAGTTAACTAAGACACCAGGCTGCTTGATTTGGCTTCTACAGACTATTTAATTCACAGTTTCCACAGGTGCACCCATGTAGTTGCAGTTATGGCTCTCAGCAGTTGCAGTACAAACCTCTATTTCAAAGGTTTACAACTCTCCTGCAATGGGGACACTCAAGCTTTCTTCTTTAAGGTTGTGTTATTCTTCACTGTTACATCCCCCTAAAAGCTGGAAAATAAAATCTCGTTTCCTATCGACTTTGCCCTTCTCCAGACAGCAAACATTGTATTTTGCTGTAGCTTTAGTGCACATGTCTCTCTTCTATTTATTGCCTTCTTTTGAGCACCTACCTGTATCATCATCATCACTTACAAAAGAAGCACCTGCACAAATCGGGCAAGAGGGGCAGGAGCCTCTGTGAGGGGATGTAGCATCACTCCATGGAGGGTAACACAAACCTCCATTTACCTTGGCCAAGCATCCCAAGGACTCAGGAACAAAGGGATAACGTGGAGGGAAAGCTACACCCAGGGCACCACACTGCAAAGCTCAAGGCTTATTCCACCCCATCACAGAAGCAAAGGCAAATTTGGATGAGATCTGCTCTGTCGTGGCATTCCTGAGAACAGCACGAGCAGCCTCTTCCTCATTTCCTGCCTTACTAAGCCAATTACACCTGTGTAGGGACCTGAGGACTCCAGGGCTGCTCTCCTGGGCCCTGCACAGCATCTCAGAATGGGATCTCAGTAACAACTAGGGCAGAAAAAGGGATAATTATTACCTCCATCTCACAGGGACTGACTGAACAGTGCCCTGATGTCCACAGGCATTCCAGTTTTTGCCTGAAGGACTTTAACCTATCCCTTCCTACACAAACAGCTGGGCATAGCTGGTATTTCTAGAGCCTGCTGCAGAATTTGTTGCCCAACTCACACATGTTGTCCTGACCATCACGAGTGCCCTCGCGGGACGTGCTCTAAGCAACACTTTCAAATCCCTGCTGTGATTTTGCAGACTTTTCCAGCCTGTGTATGCCAGCATAGCCATGAAAAACAACATTCCCTCACATTTCCTTCTCCCTCCCTTACCTCTGCCCTCCCAAGATGCTTTATCTCACAGGGAACCACACCAGCATTTTAAGAGGTTATGACATGACAGCATGGCAGGATGCATCTGGCAGAACAAGGATTTGAATCCAAGCTGCCTGTGGCCCAGTCGAAGCCCAGTTTTCCTTTTTTCTCAAAGGAGATGCCTAATTCCCAAGGGCAGAGACCCAGCCTCTATGAGGATCACCACACAATTTGGGGCCCTGCAAAATCACAATGGCAAAGACTGGAAGGTTGTACCTCCTGCCTCCTGTGTAGGAGTAAAACTCCCTGCAATGATACGATAAGGGACCTTGAAAAATTAACCTTGCAGAGTTCCTCATCACAGGGAGGATCCTGACTACTATTTTTACTTGGCAGCCAGGCACTTCTTCAAAATCAGGCTGGTATTTCTTACCAATTTTGAAATCAGGACAAAGTTCCATCTTAGCTTCAAGACCTCCTTAAATATTAGACAATTTATGACATGGTAAAACTGCAACAGATTGCACCAAAGCTTCAAATTCTAAATTAATACCAACTTCCCACCCACTGACTCCCCGGGCAAAATCCTGGAAGGACAGAAGCAGCAGATTAACATTTCAAAGCTGAGCCCCAGCCTTCTCTCAGCTATCTCTGGGTCTCCAGGGCAAACAGTCACTTCCCTTGCTGAGCAGTCAGGAATGCAGATGGCCTGTTCTTGCTGTGGCAAAATCCTGTCACCCTTAAAGGGATACTGGTATCTCAGGGAACAGGAGTCAAAGCTGATGTAACTTAGGGAAAACTCAGCATAAATCTGAGAATACAGGAAATATAATATGCTAAAAAGCCACAAAATTTGCAGGCAAGTTAAAGAAGGCAACAGTCTGAGAAATATATCTGCTAAACAGAGGCATCAGATTTATGTTTAAGTGCGAACTCCAGGCAAGTCACTCTAAGAGGTTTTAAAACATGAGCAGTGCAATATTAACCACTGACAATGCTCAAGTAATTAAAAAACGTGTCTTACTTGCATAAATTACATTTTCTTTCAACTAAACGCTCCAGAAATAATCCAAATGGATCCAAACTCAAAGAAGCACACATTTGTCTACTGCCATCCCTGCATTTTGGAAAACCCATACTCCTCATTTCATAAGCCTGGTGACTGGGGAGCACAGAGAACTTCTGCATTTAATTTTCTGGCTGCATTTATAATATGTGAAAATATTCAAATGAACCACGGAGATTCCTAGGCAATCTCTGCTTTCCATCAACCACAGACAGCTCCCAGCCCTCACCAAGGATGACACCTCCCCAGCCATAAGTGCAGCCATTACCTCCCCACCGCCTCTGGAATGCAGTTCCCTATCTCCTGCTTTGCTCTGGCTCTTATTCCTTCTTTTTGCATGCTGTTCTGAGAGATGTAATTACTGCAGAAAATAGCTGATGAAAGTCCTTCATTTCAAATTGCAAACGTGCCTCAAAATTGCTGTAAGCATTCTCTATTAAGACAAAACTTGTTTTAGAAATAGTCTGAAGCCTCCATTTTTAAGATCTGAGAATATTCAGTATTAAGTTCTGGATTTTTTTTACAGACTGTGGGAACTGCACTGTGTGTCAAATTCAGGTACTATCATAATGCTTGAATTAGAAAAAGTGTCTAATAAAAGGAAATGGATTTCCCATCCCTGGAAATGTTCAAGGTCAAGTTGGATGGGGCTTGGAGCAACCTGGTCTAATGGTAAGGTGTCCTTGCCCATGGTAGAGGGTGGAGTGAGATGAGCCTTAAGGTTCCTTCCAACCCAAACTAGTCTGGGATTCTGTGAAATATTTGTCAATACATCTACCTACAGAGGGATCCTACATGTAACTAGTAACAGCCAGTCCCAAAACCAGTGAGATGCTTTATGTACAAATATTGCCAGGTTATTTGCTATCATAACTGGCTGCTAATGTAAGAAGCCATTTGGGTATAGAAATATTAATATTAATCAGAGATTAATTAGTTATCTGGGAATACTAAAGCAATTTCTTACCAAACCCAGAAAGACGCAAGTTATGCCTCCAAGGATGGGTAAGAAGACAAGATCTTTGATGACTAAGAATTGTGTAATTCACCAAGAGTGTTTGAAGAACACGAAGACTTTGATACAGAAAACACAAAGACTGAGACTGATCTCAAAAAGTTGTCCTCCAATAAGTCGTCACAAAACTGAGAGCAGAAGCTGAGACACAACAATGAAGAAATGAAAAAGCTAAAGTCTGACCAGAGCCTGCAGAAAAATCACAGACTTCCCACTTTTGGCAGTCACATTCCGTGGAGACAGACCCCTCCAGACCCCTGGTGTTCACACAGGCAAACTATGGTGCCTCTGAACCGTGGTAACCACGAGCATGGGGTGCTCCTCTGAGTGGAAAATACTTGGCACAGTCACATCTCAATTATCCATGGACAATTTATCCACTGCATGGATGGATTAACCACAAGACACAGGAGGACTCTGGCGCTGGCATCACACAGAGCTGCCTGTGCCCTTTAGTGGCCTTGGACACCTCCAGGGAGGGGCAGCCACAGCTTCTCTGAGCAACCTGTGCCACAGCCTCACCACCCTCACAGCCAACAATTCCTTCCCAAAATCCAACCTTTGTCAGTGGGAAGCCATTCCCCCTTGTCCTGTCCCTGCAGGCCCTTGTCCAAAGCCCCTCTCCAGCTCTCTTGGAGCCCCTTTAGACAGTGGAGGGGACTCTAAGGTCTCCACAGAGCCTTCTCTTCTCCAAGCTGAACACCCCCAGCTGTCCCAACCTATTCATTAACAGGCCTGTCACAAATACTTCATTTAAGTAACCGAAATTACCTGGTATAATAACATTTAGTTAAGGTTATTTATCTCTGTTAATATATAAACTGTTTAAGTTATTGTAGACACTGAATAACCTTTCAGTGGACACCACTCACCAACTTAACATCTAAAACCTGCAACAGAGCTCACTGCTGGTTTTAGCAACAGTAGGGAGCAGTTTTAATTTCCTGAAGCAAGTGCCTGCCCCAGAGCAGAGTTAACTGTGAGCAACCCCCAATGGGAGGGGCAGGGAAGAGGATGTGGATGCCTCTCCCATCCTCCCCTGCCTGATGAGGACAGACCATTCAGCAAGGCAGGGCAAAACCTCCAGGAAATACATATAATGGGAGTCCCTATTAAGCCTTCATCAGCTCTGAGACAGCATTAAGACTTGGCTCGTTTTCCTTTTCATTTTAGTGATTTTGGTGATAAAATTACTTGGCTCTGAACACTTCAAAACGCCCTTTTCTGTGCCACATGAGATACTGTCATGTTTTCCCCTGCTGTGCTTCCCATTCACTTGCACAAATTATCTTTTCTTCTTCTTTTAAATTACGTTAAAATAAACAATGAAAATATACAAAGGAACCTATATTCTCTTATTGAACAATTAGATGCTATCTTTGAACACACAGCCAAAGTCTGACATCCAATAAATCCAAGACAAAGCTTCAATTAGCCCAGATAATGCCCATAAACCCAGCAGTGCTTTACAAAGATATGTAAATGTCAAACCTTCATTTTGCAGGGAGAAAAAGGAGCGCTGGGAGCAGACGTGGTCAGATCACATCACATCCACGAATCCAGACCCCTTTATTCCCAGACTAATTAGTATCTCTCATAACAGTGTTCCTTTACATACCAACATTCAGCTATGCTGTAACATACATCAACAGATAGGAAATATTACCCCTAATCCTTTGGAAACAGCTGTGATTTTTCTGTCAAACGTGAATATACATTCACTCTGCTTATTTGCAAGTTTTGTGAAAAGCTGCTCTTCTAATTAAAATCACAGAATCATTAAGGTTGGAAAAATCCTTCAAGATGATTGAGTCCAACCTTTGATCACACACCACCTTCTCAACTAAACCACAGCACTGAGTGCCACATCCAGCCATTAAAATATACCTCTAAACATTTAAGGAAATAGAAAAAATAAGATGTCTAAAGATTTTTAAAAATTGAGGAAATTTTCTTTTTTTTAGGAAAGAACATCTCAATTATTATCTTTGGCACTCAAAAGTGAAAAAAAAAATCCAAGATTTTATAAGTCTTTATCTAACTTGAAAAACATAAAAATCATCACAAAACAAAAGTTGCTGAATGAAGAACAAGACAAAGAAACAGCTGGGCTCCAACTGTAGAGAGGTCCTGACACCCAATGATTATTTTCTGTCCTTTGACAGTATCATCTGCCCTCATGAAAGGACAGCACACACAAGGAAAAAATGGACTATGAGTTTATCTGCAGATACAAACCAAACTCTGCTCTTCCTATACCACATAAACTGTGGCTGCCCCATCCCTGGAAGTGTCCAAGGCCAGGCTGGACAGGGCTTGGAGCAACCTGGTCTAGTGGAAGGTGTCTTTGCCCATGGCAGGGGGTTAGAACTGGGTGAGCTTCCAACCCAACCATTCTGTGTTTCTGTGATTCAAAGCAGCACAAGAAGCAGACATCAAACACCAAACCAAGGTGTGCACACCAAGACTCGGAGAAAGCTTTTGCTTCCTCAGTAGCTCTGCAATCCACAGTCCAGCTTCATCCAGGTAAAACTACTGCAGAAATCCAGAGAAAACAGTTGGGCTTTGGCCATGCTGCAGCATCCAGCAGGGAGGGAAATGATGGCTATAATACAGAGTGAGCTGACAGAGTTAACAGGCACCACTGTTAACTGGAGGAGCTGCTCAACAGAAAAAGCAAATTTGGAAAGAAAAGAAAGTGGTTAGTCACCAGGGATTATAATGGCCCATAGTAAACAGTCCGGTTCATCAAACAAACAAAGCAAATTCCCCATCCTGCAAGATGCTGGGGAATTCTCTGAAAGGAAGTGCAGCCTCTCTGCTTTCAGTGCACTCAGTCAGTGGGGATTCATGGTGAGAAGCACCAGCTCCCACGAGGGAATACTGAACCTCTGGAGGCATCCAAGATGAGCACAGCACATGGCTCACAACCCAGAGCACAAACAGTAAGGTGCAAATGCACACTCCCTTCACCAGTGGGTTTAGAGAGACTTGCAAAAGTAACTTCAAAAAATAAACCCTCCCTCACGTAACTCTCAGAGCTCACCAGCTCCTACTTCTCAGCAACAAAAAACTGTCAGTGCCTTCTGTTCTGGGTTGCAAAAATAAAAGCTCAGAGCTGCAGGGACTGCATCCTGCCAGGAGTCCCAGCTCGGCACGTTAGGTTACACAGGAAAAGCCTCCGGAGGCCTTGGACCTGTGTCTGGGGTTTGAGGAATGTGCAATTAAAATCAGCTGCTCCTAAAGTGGCAGAAGGGTGGAGGCTGACAATAATAAACTCATTTGAAAGCCTTGTCTTCTCCCCAGCTCTACCAGATACCAAATTAGAAACAGTTCTGGCAACATTTTGTCTGCTGCTAGTGAGGCAAAAGGGAAGAGACTTGCCAAAATCCAGCTGACGGGCTTTTGCCTTTATCCCAGGTTCAACCACAGGCACGTCTGTGGAGTGAGAAATGTCCCTGCACTGGCTTCAGTGGACGAGAAACAAAAGGCCCAACCAAGCACAGTGCTGAGGGCTCTTCATTCACAAAAACATCCATTTCTCCATAAAATGTCTCTGTTGGACTCTCTGTGATAAAGACTCTCAAACAAACCGCCAAAAGCAGCTGCTGGTGGCAACTGTCAACAGGGAATCAGCGCTGACCTTACCTGGACCAGAATTATCTCACCACAGTGAGCAAGATGGGTATGAGAGACCACATCTGCACTGTCATTTTGAGTCACAGAATCATAGAGTATCCTGAGTTGGAAGGGACCTACAAGGATCATCCAAGTCCAACTCCTGTCCCTGCACAGGAGAGCCCCAGGAATCTCACCATGTGCCTGAGTGTTGTCCAAACACTCCCTGAGATCTGGCAGGCTGGAGTCCCCCAGTTCCATGCTGTGCACTCAACAGTGGAAGGTGGTGCCACTGTGGACACACTCAGGTGAAACCCAATCACACAACACTATTTAAGTATCCACACATTTTAGCATGAATTTCCCATTTACTCCCACACCATGAACCCTACTTTAGGCTTTAAAACCAGTGTGGCTACACAAAGCTGAACCTTTCTAGAGCAAACACAGCTTCACAGCAGCAATGCTTTCCCTCTGCATAAGGCTGATTATTAAACCAGGACAGGCAGGCCCAGCAGATTCTGACAGATGCCTAAGGGAGGGAAATTAACCCAAAATTCAGACAAGTGAATCTGTCGTATTATGCAGCCTCAGGATACAGACTCATGACTTAACTAAGTAGACTTTTCCTCCAGACTATCTCCTACAAACCATCACTCTGTGTTAATCGTGCTTCTGCACAGCATCTCTGCTCAGCACGAAATTTAATATGACAAACTAGGAGCTTATCACAGCAACCATCACACGATGCAGTTTGATAGGAGAGGCTCAGAGCCCGCTTCCAGCCAGCATGACCTTTTCCAGTATTTTTATAGATTCTTGCATATATTTACTAGAAAACACCACGGCAATGGGATAATCATAGCTACCAGAACTGAACAGCACCATGACCAGCAAATCTGATCCTGCATTATGAATTACATGTGAAGATCAACAGGGCCAAAGCCTTGAGCATGAACACTTGGATGATGGCAGAATGGAAAAACCTTAGAAATAGGAAGAAAAAGTGGAAGAGACAATTCAGAGCAAAAGAAGGCGATAAAAGGAAAATAAGTGATTGAAAACACGGCTGGATGAGGAGCAGCTTGGAGAGGTTGGCTCACAGAAGGGATCTCACTTTCTGGAAGCAGTGGGGAGTAGAAACGTAATTCAGACAAGTTGTTCCAAGGTGAAACCACACGAGACACACAGAAGCTTATGGATGGACATCCAGTGGGTGCTCAAAAGCCAGTGTGCATTCCTCAGCTATCCACTGCTGCAGGGAAGAGGATCCAATGACCCTGAGTGCTCCAGCCAGTCCTACACTGCTAATAGCACAGGTCCCTCCCTATTCTAATGCTGGATTATGCAAAAGACCATCCAGAACTGCCAAGTCAGGGCTTTGCATTATGACTCCAGAGCCCAGCAGAGCTGCTGTGATAAGGCATTAGCTGGACACGCCGCTCTCATTAACCTCCTCTCTGTGCTCACTCCCCACCACGCTGGGCAAAACCAGCCTCCTGCTCTCCCTGCGCTCACACAGCTGATGCATGGGAAATGACAGGAATTCCAGCCCTCCTCAATCCCCAGTGCCTCTGGCACAGCCGGATCTCCTCAGAGTCAAAGTCTCTGCCTGCAGTGAATTTATTCTTCTAAGCCAGAGGTCAACGTGGAGATCCCTTTTGAGGTTACAGCAGCTCTGAGGACACGTTTGTGCTCCACAGGAGAAAGGTTTAATACATCACATTGGACACAGAGCAGAACATCAACTGAGGAAACACTACAGGACCCTTCTCCAAAGAGAAGAACTCCTGTAAACTCTCAACACTTGTACAGACTATTAAATTCAGGGCACATTTCCAGTCCTGCCTGACCTAGTCATCCCCCTTTGAAGAAAACAAGATGCTGTAAGATTTGTTTTCCAAGTTGACTGCTGCAAAAGAAACTGCTATGACCCGAAGCTACAACTCAAATCAAACACTTCCAAAAATACAGTTCCAGTCTGAAAAAAAGTTTGCTGTGCTCTTGGAATGTTTACCACAATAAATTTTGAGGGTTAATGGTAGGCCATGCATGAAAAGTTGACTTCAGAAAGGGTGATTCTGACAATGTAACCTACATTTCAGCCACCCTTGAAAGTGGACTGTAAACCTGTAAGTAAACACACATTCCTGAGGAATAACCACATTCAACTTGCAAAGTAACATTTTAAATACCTCAGAAGAGTAGATGAGTCGCTGTGGTCCCACTTCAAGAGTGACAAGAAAGACAGGAAGTCTTTCATGCAGCCTGAGTGCATGAGCTTGCTAAGAGCTCTCCACGGAGAGAAACACACACACACAGAATTTAATGCCCAGTCCAGGCTGTTCTGGGATGAAACTAACATCTGATCAAGGGAGCTCTTGTCCTACTAAGATTCTGCAGAAAACCAAATCTGATTTGCAACACTAAGACCTCCAAAATTAGTGGGTTTTGCGTGGAATTATTTTCCTGTTATCAGAACCGCTCAGGTCAACAACCTGCCAGCACTGCAATGTCTTTCCAAATGGTAACCAGAGTAACTGTGCAGACCTCCTCCAGCTCTCCATGTTCCAAACATTACTTACAGTGGTGTGATGAGAGACACTGCCTCCGATGTTGAGGTTTTTGAGGAGCTGTGGAGAGCCTCCATACTGTCCCGAGATCTGCTTCCTGACCTCTGCAGCCACAGTTCTGGAACGAGACAGGGACAACATTATTTCTGTAAAAGACTCACAATGAGGATGATGTATCAGATATGCTTCACACTGCTGCTGGAATAAAACCAGTGTGCTGGTTGGAATAAGGGTGTCGTCAGCCGGTGAGAACAGATCCTGGATAATGAATTCCCAGGAATCACAGAACTCTCACGTGTACACATTCTTAACACCAATTAATTTTTCTTCCTTTTGTGAGCTGCTCTTTTGTGCACATCTGTGGCAATAAAATGCATGTGACCCTAAGCACAAATTAACTTGTTCCCAGCAGGCTCTTTCCAGTTCCTACCAAGAGCTCTCCTCACCCCTCAACAGTTCCAAACCTGGTCACACAGCTGCTCCTTTACTCTGCATTTTCAATCCTTGCCTATTTTTGGGTTTTGCAGTCACAGTCAGACAAGGGACCAGGAAACAAATGACTGGGTCAGAACAAAAAAGTGTTTCCCTTTCCATATAGGAAAAGTAAAGGTGGGACTATGGTGACTAGCAGAGGGGACACTGGCTAGCAGCTCACAATGCCTTGTGGTCTCTGCCAGGAGAATTCCTATGACTGGGCAATTTTCTCACCAGGAAGGAAAAACACAGAGCAGCCCTTTCATGCCTGGAGGGTGAAATCCACACTGTGTCCCTCCTGGGTTTTCTACTTTCCCGAAAACACCACATTGTCACTGGTAAGGGTGAAAACACAACAGGTAGGTAAAACCACCTGAGGGAGGGAGGGAGGAAGAACAAGGAAGAGCACAACAGAGAAGGAAATCTGATGGTCAAGGACCGTCTTAACAAAGAGCCATGGGTCCAGCCCTACCACAGCCATCCAGACACCCATGCTGTAGCCCAGCAGTAAGCTGCAGCTCCTCTCAGCAGGGACAGCAAAGCTTCCGAGTATGGTGGAAATGGTTTTGTTCCAAAAGCACGCCAAAGCACCATATTCCTTCCACAAAAAAGTGTTTTGCTGAAAAGCTGCTGACTACCTACAGGACCTCATGAAGATGAGAGTGCTGCTCTCTAGGAGACAAAACAGATTTATTACTAAACAAACTCACTCCCAATCATCATTCACCACATTGCAGCACCATCCGCTCTGGCTCCCAGCTCCAAAGAAACAGTAACCAGTCCATAAGACAGTTGAAGAGACTGCAAGGACACAGGTGATTTTTTTCTGCTGTATCAGTGATCTTTGTAGAAGCAGCATCATGGCTGAGAGACTCCCTTCTGATCTCACCAGGGGAACATGCTGTGTGTCACCACAGCACACAAGCTGCTAAAATCCTGTCAAGTAGATGGTTAAACCTCCCCTGAGCAAAACCTTGACACAAGGGTGGGCTCCTGGCTTTGGGATTGCTGGTGGGCAGGAATGGAGGCAGCTGGAGGCAACTGTTGTCCATGGAAGAGAAGGGAACTCTAAGAGGGAACTAGCTGGGACAACCAAGGCTACCATGGAGAGCAGATGTTTCCTCAGGCCAGAGGATGGGCATAAGATTAGTGAGAGGAAGCATTATTTTGTCTCTTTAAAAAAGCAGACTGCAGAAGGAAAAAAAATAAAGTTTTATGTATTCTGGCTGCAAGAATTCATTTCCTTCATGTTTGCCTTTATCCACAGGAGCTGATGTTTTCACTTCTGAAGGGTGGCTTCTGAAAACAGACCAAGCAGCTCCTGCTGGGGACAGACAACATCAAGGGAAAACCACCATCCCCCTGCTCCCACCACGTGCACACCCACACTCACAGACACACACATGAGGACAAACCACGCGTGCTGCTGGCATTTGTAGGAAAATTTGGAATGTATTAAAATGGCTGCTTGGCATGGAAAGCAACGTGCATGTGTGGCTGATGATTTAAAAGTTTGCCCTCGGGTTGCAGACGGATTCTGCTTTAAAGCAGACTCTCACTTGGCGTGTTTTGTGTCACTCCTGACAACGCACAGAGAGCCCTAGCACGAAAAATCAGAACCCACATTTCGTCATGCAGCACAGCACAGGAAAAACTACCAATCCTTCCCCATTTTCAAGAGACATTGTTTCCAGATGGAAAGTACAGACAGAGGAGGAAACCTGTCCTGGGCTGTGGGACCACAGCCGTGCCCGGCCGTGTTACTCAGCGCCTGCTCCTCATGAACCCGAGACATGCTCTGGGACAGACCCCGGAGGGGTTCTCCATCCTTCCTTCTCCTGCCTGTTGGGCTCAGCTGGGAGCTGTGCTGTGTTTGGAGCACAGCCTGTCAATACACTCCAACCTGAAGCAGAAACAAGCCCAGCTGCGGTTCTTGTTGCTCTGGGGCACTGTGAGTTTGCACGGCCATGACTGAACTGTCCGACATCATCACGGCTGAGAAGGGCATTTGGTGCAACAGGGAAGAAAGGTGAAACAAAAGAAGGCTGGCACTGATCAACCATGTTGCTGCCTCATTAATAACTGCACTGGATATTAAAAACTACCCTGAAGCATGACCACAGAAAGTCAGAACTGAACCTCCAATGGGTTTCACCAAGACACCAGCATCACTCTCAAGTCTTAAGCACTGCTGCCTCTCCACAAGTACCAATCAAACATCTCCCCACGTGAAGCAAATACATACTGTCTAAACCTCAAAATTCCTGAGTGGAGGCTACAGGACTTACTACTGCTTACTCCAAGCCTGCAGTCTAATGCACAGCTCACACTGCAGTGATATAGGAAGGAGACATTCACAAAGGTACTGGACCCTGTTTCCCGACTGGAAAGCATCACGTCTGACATTTAGCAACCATCTTCTAATGTAATCTGATCACCAAATGTATTTATGTGTAATCTATACCCATTTGGTTTTATGCCAACATTATCAGGTTCAATAGATCTCCTCCCACTCCTTCCCTTGCCAGGTATCCCCTCTCAGTCTTCCTTCTGAGCAAGGGTAGAGCCTGCAGCAAGCTTTGGGCTCCCTTGATCACCCTGATGGCTCTCCTGGGTTTGTTCCAATTGGCAGTCACACCTTTCAGCAGATGTGCTTCATCCTGATCACTCACTCCAGGTAAGGAGCAGAACCTTTGTACAACCAAATGAGCATTTTCCTACTGAGAAAACACCTCAGCTGACTAACTTTAGTTTCCTCTGTTTCCCCACTGCTTCATCACAGAGGTTCCCAGTTTTCCTAAAACTAATACCACATAGTCAAGTGGAAATCATCCCTGCCCACGGCAGGGGATTGGAATGAGATGAACTTTAAGGTCTCTTCCAGCCCAAACCATTGTAAGATTCTATGAACACACTTGCCTTCTCCTTCTCAATTTCCAAAGGTTGTTTGTCCATGACAAACTCTTCATGACTAGTAGTTCATGCTATACTATAACCCTGAACACCATTTCTAACCGTAAGAAATGCTGGTGTTACACCAAACCCAACCAGAAAAAAATCAATTTGGTAGAGCAGAAGAGCCATTAAAGCTTTGATAATTAAAAGGACAAATAAAAACCCACCTCCTTAATAACTATCCAATATTCAACACATAACCTGGGATCCTCAGACAAACATTCCAGTTAATTACATCCCACAGCCTCTCGAATGTCTATGTTTAAAGTACATCTTCCCCAGTCTCTTCCTTTCTGACCTTCTTCACTGGTTAATTATTGTGTGTGTACTGGTTTTCACACAGAAAAAAAAAAAAAAACACAAAGAAGAGGAAAAAAATTCCCCTTGGAACTGGCTTCTAAAGCAAAACAAAACTGGTCATTCTCAAAGTACTGCGAGCTGCAAATACCGAAATGAAACCATTTGTTTGCACTCCCATGGTTCTTTACTACACCCAGAAATCATTTCTGTTTCTATGTGGCCTGCCTAGTCAGAACCAAAAATTGTTTCTTCTTTTTTTATTTTTTTATTAGCTTAGGCCGTGCACTGGAAATATCAGTTCTTCTTTCTGCCTTCCCAAAAAAAGGCTCCCCAAGACCTGTCTGGTTATGCCAAGCAAGGTCAAGATCTCTTCTTTTCACAGCAAAGGTGGGTCAGGACACAGCCTCAGGATCACCCACTGAGTGATTTGAGGAAGCCTCTCACTTGGAAAAAGCAATGCAAATTATTCCTGCCCATCCTGCTAATTACAAAACTGTTACTCCTGCCTGTTCTTCATCTTGTGTGTCACGTGCAGGGACTGCACACTCAGGGACCCTTTGCCTCTTGAGAAAGACAGCCTGGCACAGTGAGGCATCTGTGCAACCAAAGCTGCTTGTTCTCCCTCAGAGCAGAGCAAACTGTATTTACACACAGTTTACTTTTTAAAGTGAAAGCATCACCCTCTGCTCAGCTGTGTAAGACTGCACGTGGCGGGAGGCATCTATCCTACTATACTCAGTCACTGAGCTTGAATCTGAATTCCCAAAGCCCAGTGGCACTGGCTGGCTGTGTCTGTCCTGCCACTGCAGTGAGGTGACCTGTCCCTCTGTCCCTACGTGCTCCACCTCAGCTCTCCTGCCTCCAGCCCTGCTTCATCCAGGTGAGTCACCAGGTAAGAGTCGTGGTGGATGAGGGAACCTGCTCCAGGGAGAGCTCTGCCCTGGATTCATCCTCCCTCCTAAACCCGAGGTCCTATTTCCTTCCCAGTGAACTTCTTCCCCTTGGAGTGAAAAGGGTTTGATTTACAGCTGAGGAAATACCCAGCCTGATCCTGACTGCTGCGGGGTACGTGTGAGTTCTTAAATTAACACAAATGAGCAATAAGATATTCCCTCTTTCTTCACCATTGATTAAAAGAGAAAACACCACACAACGCTGCCTGTGGTGCTCTTCTGATAATATTTGATTACTGAGGCTGAAACCTCACCCCTGGGCTGCAGTGAAGGGAATGATCTCCCAAGATACCCGACTAGGAAAATCACGACAGGACTGGATTCTGCAGGAGATCAAAGTCACATCTTGCACTAAAAAAACCCAACCAAAGAAGGAAGCCTTGTACAGAGAAGCAGCTCTGCAGCACAACCCTAGAGACTAAGTGTTGTCCCTGCCTTCTCCCTTGCTTTAAGCAGTCAGGGATTTTTTTGGGCTTCCCAGAGCATCGCTGACTCCCACATGAGACATCCAGAGTGGCTGAACAGGGCCAGCCAACACGACTTTGGGAGAGAATGGGAAAGGGCTGCTCTGAATTTTCTGCTAAAAAATCCTTTCACTTATCCATGACAGTGTTGTGACAATGCAAATGGCATCTGGATGTGGGAAGAGAAGAAGCTGTGATGAATATCCTGCTGTGACCACAAGGTTTCTGTCCCCATTGGGTGCTCCTGGAAGCCAGAGACAGATCTGCTCTCGGTTTCAGGGGGTGCGGGTTTCACACCCGGGGCTGGGCAAAGGTGCCTGTCAGCCTCCCCAGCACATCCTACAGGCAATGCAAAAGGTCTCTAGATAAACACAGATGTAAATTTGGCCTTCCCAAGTCCCCTTTTACAGCACCCCATCGGTGTAAAGGGAGCTGCAGCAGAAATAAGATGCTCATTCTGAATTTAGTGACATATGTGTTTTCCCCTCAATTCAAATCCATAAAGACAAGGAGCTGTGTCTGCTCCAAAAATCTGTCCATTTACAATGTAAGAGCCGTGGATGATGGGGAATTTCCAAATCACTGAAAGTCTGTCAGCCAGGGCTCTGCTGAAGACCCCCTCAACCCCAGGCAGTAACACCTCATGGCACTGAGGGGTTCCTGTTCACATAGAATCACCTCGGAAGGGGCTGGACCCATGAGGTGAAAACAGTTTTCTCCAGACTCCATGGAGAGCCAGGGATAGAAAACCTGAAAATTCTCAGCAAGAGAATGCAGAGCAGTGGTAAAAATCACACTGTGGGCTTTGTGCGAGGCTGAAGCACACAGCAAAGCAAAGGGTAAGGTAGGTATGTTGTTCCAAGCCAGAGGAATCTTCCTTAACTGTGGAATCAGTAAAGGAAAAACAATACTCTTTTCAAGGCAAGACACTTTTAAAATGGTGATGGTCAAAGAAGCAGCTCTGGATTCCCCAGATAACCCAGTCTCATGATGGTCCAATAGCTACAACAAGGCACTGAGTCAGGGGCTCAGATGAAAGGTTACATGTGTTTGTCCAATATGTCTTTGTTGTGTGATGTTTAAATGGTGATTTTTCTTCTTCTTCTGTATTTGAACTCTAAAAGAACATGCACACCTTTTCCTCTGCCTGCCCCTGGAAAGACTGGAGTACTGGGATACGACATGCTTCAATTACTGGGACATTCAGGAACACAGAACTGACCTTTTTGCTGGTGGGGCTTCCACATTCCATTTCTCTGCCAAGCGGCCCCATACCCAGGAAATGTACTGGGATAATGCAACTGGGAATGTGAACCGGACACAGATGACAAGGTGAGCGCTTGGTGGGGACAGTGCAGAACAACCCCAGAGAGGCCAGACACAGCACAGTCCTGCTCAGAACATCTTTAAACTGCCAGAGGGTGGGGTTAGATGGGATAGTGGGAAGGAATTCTTCCCTGCGAGGGTGGTGAGGCCCTGGCACACGTTGCCCAGAGAAGCTGTGCCTGCCCCACCCCTCGAAGTGTCCAAGGCCAGGTTGGACGGGGCTTGGAGCAACCTGGGATAGTGGAAGGTGTCCCTGCCCATTGCAGGGGGTGGAACAAGATGGGCCTTAAGGTCCCTTCCAACTCAAACCAGTCTGGGATTCTATGAATCTGCCCCTCAAGAATAACACACTGACTGTTTTTCACTGAAACTTAAACCCAGCAGGACCTAATCATGAAGATATCTTTTTAATACTGTCTTTTACATGGTATCTTGAAACTGTTGTGGCAATCAGCGATAGCCCCTCCTCAGTATTTAAAGACTCAGATGCGATGACCAGGCATGGCACAGCACTGGTATTCTGAACGTACCCTCGGGGTGCAGCACGCTGAAGAAAGCTGGTAAATCAGAGCTATGAGACCCCATCCCTGGTCTTCCCAAGGAACCCAACAGCCCATCTCATGTTTCTTTTCCTACCTCTACAGTAACAACCAATTTAGAAACTTGCAGCTGTTTGGTAGGTAGGACTAAAGAAATTTACCTTCATGGATCTGAATTACATCCCACTTGAAGCACAGACCATCAGGCAAACCAAGAGCAGCACCAAGAATAAGCCATGTCTTACTCTTATTTCCTGTGAGTAAGACAAATACTATGTCGACCTCCATGAGTAAGCCAAACCGGAGGGCAGAGTGTGAAAATGGGACGGATCTATTTTCCTTTAAACAATGGAACTGGGGAGGGCTTCCAGCAGCCAACAACACAGCTCCTGGGACTTCCATATGCTGCTTGCTCAAATCCCTTATCCTCTGAAATAGCAACAGTCACAGCAGCACGTTCTGTGACAGCCTGAGAAAGGCAACAGCCCACTCCGGGCACCTCTGGGCAGAACATCTCAAGTTTTTGCCTTCACAAGCACTGCACGTGCAGCCCATGCACCAGGAACTTGAGGTTTCTCTGAATATGACACTACAACATGGGAAATCCCAGAGAGAAATACAACAAACTCACAAATAAGTGTAAAAGACAGAGTTGGAGATGCAGCAGCCTCATTGCAGACCACCTGGGTCCTTCTGCAGCCACAGGTGAACCACACGTGTCACAAGGGCCACCTCTGCCCACACACACACGCTGCTGCCCCTTGGCTGGTTTGAGAACGCATGGAGTGGACTGGATGAGCCCAAAAGGTGCTCAGAGGTGGCACATCCGTGCTACAGCCACATGAACTCCCTGAACCAGGCGGGAACACTGAGCACCACAGTGGTCACCCCAGGGCCATTTTATTTAACTTCCTGCCACGCTGCAGAGCTCTGACGCTCTCACTTCTAGCACTTGTCTCTCATGTGACCATTTCTATGACTACAATCAAAAAGCAGGAAAAATGGTCTGGCAGCAAATCCATCTCTCCCCATTCCTTGATCTGTCACATTAACGCCTGGCTAGAGCACACCAAAATCTGCAGAGAACCAGGAGAGAGGAACAATGTTTTCAGCCCTGTCTCCAGATCATGAGTGGAGCAGGACTGATGTCACTCCTCTACCTCCTACCCAGCCTTTTCCTTTGACCTATTTCTTTGTCCATAACCCTTTTCCATCACAGCTCCTGTAACTGCAACTATTTGTACCTACTACAGTTTCTCACTCAATGGCATGAATGATACTGCTTTCACTACTGTCCACAGCCTCCTGAACAGCACAGGCAAAACTGATGGTTCTCACTTTCACTCCACTGTTACAGGTAGGAGAGGGACCACAGTCACCCAAGGCTACCTGGTCACACCTGCAAACAGAAAACTGTGTTCCCACCTGGAACCGCACGCCTAAATTGGAACACAGACCTGCAGAAACCTGCTATTACCAGGTAATTTTCTATAAATTCTCCTCTTTAAAAATGCAACAGAACTTTGGAAAACCCGAGGATGCTGAACGCCGCGAGACCCTGCCGCGTCCAAGGGGCTGTGCCACCGCGAGCCAGCCCCGCTCTCACACAAAAGGACGGGGCTCCAAGCGAGCTCCCTCTCCATTTTACAGCCAGGGAGGAGGTCGGTGCTCCAGGTGCGGGGCCGGGAGGCGGCCGGGACCGGCAGGAAAGCGCCCATTGTGCGGCGAGAGGGGCTGCACAAAGCGCCCGGCCGGCCTTTGTTAGCGGGAGCGGAATTCCACGGCTCTTTTCCTCCTTTTTTTTTTTTCCCTCCCCCGCTTCCCCGGCGGAGCTGCCCCGCGGGGGCGGCCCCGCGCTCGGCGGTCACCGCGCCCGCTCCCGGCCCTGTGTGTCGGGCGGGGGGCGCGGCGGCCCCGC
>VXAY01006780.1:2346554-2388932 GCA_013399855.1 Oxyruncus cristatus | reverse complement strand
GCGGCAGGCGCAGCGCCGGGAGGCCGCTGGCTCCGCGGGCGGCCCCGGGATGGCGGGGGCGGCTCCGTGAGAGGTGAGCGAAGGGCGGGGGGCGGCGGGCCGGAGCCCCCGCGGGGCTGGCTCGGGCTCGCGTTTGTCCTGTGGGGTCGCGGTGTGTAGGGGTTCCTGCCTGGCTGTGAATCCTCCGTGGGTAAAGCGTTCCGTCTCTGCTGCAGGATTTAAGGGGGAAAAGAATAATCTGGGTTTGTTTGTTTGTTTTTTCACCCGGCGGCTTCAAAGTATCGTTTTTAACTGTCTTGTGTATTTGCAGCTCCTTAAAAATGACCTCCGGGAATTCCTCGCTGTCGTTCTTCCGTGTGGGTTTCGCCGACTGTCGCTGCCGCGGGTTCAGGCTCTTCCCAGGTAGAAATCCAAAGCAGAGGGGTCTTAATTCCTAATTAATAGAGATAATTCGTTTCATAATTATCACGTTTAGGCTTCATTCATTTAATTTCGTCTCCCACTGCTGTTGCAGGTTGTGTTGCTTTTCTGCTGTCATTCAAAACAAATCCTGTTATTGGGGAGTTTTGGGGTGTTTCTCCGTCACTGTTAACAAGCCGTCCCCCTCGGAGGGTGGGCAAGGGCGGCTCTGAGGGGTCAGGAATTCGTGTTTCCATTACAGGTGTGTCCTGCTGCTCCAGGAACATCGTCCTGGGAATGTGTATTCAGATAACTTCTTACGAGAGTTATCAGTATAAAAACATTGGCTTTAGATTTAATAATTCAATAATTTTGTGCCCATTGGGCTTGCATCTGTATTCCCCGGGACCATCTCCTGATGCTGTTCCATTAATTTTAGTGGAACTCCTACAGATGCCTTCTTCTATTGATGGGAAGAGCCTGTGTTTTCCCAGTGGAATAAGTGTGTCTGATTTGTGTTACCATTCTTCTTGGAAGCCCTTTTTGCATCTTTAGTATAATGCCAGGGAAGAAATGTAACTGGAGGGAAAATAAATGGATTACATTGACCATTGTCTTTTGGAGGCTAATTAGCAGCTTTCTCATTTAAATAATTTTGCCTTCAGGCTGTTTCAGAACTGTAGAGTTTGTTTCATCTCTTAATTTTAGCCAGAGGTAGCTTTTATAGGAATTGGCTGTTAAGGCAATCAGTGGCCTATGCATAAGTGACTTTTGCTGATGGATCCTGTGGGGACAAACAGGACCAAACACACATCCTGGAGAAGTTCATC
This sequence comes from Oxyruncus cristatus, assembly GCA_013399855.1. NCBI lineage: Eukaryota > Metazoa > Chordata > Aves > Passeriformes > Cotingidae > Oxyruncus > Oxyruncus cristatus. Next base: position 2,387,703 of record VXAY01006780.1, on the reverse strand, counting down.
TTACCAGTTTTGCCATCTAGAGCTTATGGTATAGGCAGCCTTTCCTTTTCTTCCTAAAGGAAAAAGAGGGGAAAAAGGCAAGAAGTTAAAACCCGGTTTGAAATTGTCTTTTTCTTCCCTCCCCTACACAATCCCAGCTTGACTCAAGGCCAATCATAGTGGGTTGTAGCCATTTCTTATTTTCACTGACAAAAAAAAAAAAAAAAAAACAGACTGCCCCCATGTTTGTGAGCTGGCATTGCTGCTTTTTCTGTCAAAAAGCAGATTTTTGTGAAATATGGTGGAATAGTGGGAAAACATGCTAGGGAGGGCTTGGGCAGCAGAGTGAAACAATGGATCTATGTAGCACCCTCAGGCTCTGACGATGTTGCCATCCTGACATCTTCACCCTCTCTTCAATTACACTGTCAGTGATTAGGTTTTACTTAAACTGGGCTCCCAGTGGAGAGAAGCGACACAGTTTAGTTTGTGTCCTGCTTTGGATCCCAATTCAATGGGGAATAACACATGGAAAGGTAAATACAGTTCTAGATTCTCCTTTTAAAGTAAGGAGGTTGTCTCCTGGCCCGAGTTTATTAATCAGACGAGATAATTCACTTTTGCTCATGTCATCCTCTGGTGTTATCAGGACTTCCTGTTGAGGCCGGAGCTCTTAATTTTTCAGTTGTCTGTGCAAGGGTTTGGGCTGCCAAATATCATCAGAAAACTTTCTGTATCACGTAATTTAAAGTAAACCACTGAGAGAATACTCATGATGAAGGAAGCTGTTAATTAATAGCAAATTTCCTATTACAGAAAGGGCAGATTTCACCTTAAAAGCAACCAAAATTGGTAATAATACGGGAAGAACATATACTATCTCTATCCCTGTTTCTAAGAAATCTGGGAAAATGGGACAGAACTCCCTCTATAGTCCACCTGCCCCATTTGAAACACAAAAAGTGCTTGTTGTATTGTATTCAACAGAAAAGAACAGCATCTGTTCTGTTTAGTGAGATGTGTGTTCATCTCACTGCTGATTAAAATGGGTATGCTCGTGTGCCAGGACAGGTTACGTGCTCTACATCAGTTTGCTGTGCAAGGGAGAGCTGTTGGAGAACATTGTATTTTATTTAGCTTTGTGTTCTGCTTTTATTGGTGTGTATTTGGAATTAAATTATTTTATTACTTATTCATGGAATGTGGGATTGCTTCTCATTGTCTGGTAGTGGAGGATTCTGCGAGTTTATTGCTGTTTCTGGCCATGTTGTGCTTAAGTACCTGAGCGGGGGATGCTGTGCCCATGGATGTGTTTGTATTTGTGTTTTTGCAGCAGCAGAACTGAAAGCCTTACAAGACAGCGATGGCTTTTTCTCTAGGATTTGAATATGGAGGCTGCAGGGACAGATGAAGTAGAAAAGATAAAATCAAAGTTTCTGTCTGCATGGCACAACATGAAATACAGTAAGTGGAGCAGTGTCTGGTAAGGCCCTGTCTGCATTGAAATGAATGGAATGTTTCTCGTTGACATGAATGGGATCATGATTCAGAAACATAACTAATTAATAATAAAAATGCAATACGGCCTTTGAAACAGTTTTTTCTTTGATACTGTAAACAGCCTGACTAAAAAACTTCTTTAGCTTTTCATTTTTCAAATAGATTTGCATAATTTCTTTTTAAATTACTTACTTTGAAAACAGTAAATACATTATGTAAATGATACTTGATTTGCGTAGACTTTTAAACAGGAATAATATGGAATCATCTGCATAAAGTTTATTTTTAAATGTACTTCTATGCAAAAAATAGGACAGTGTGTGAGATACAAACTCCACTGAAGAATCTACTTCACACCCTCGAGTAACGTCCCTTTCCACAGCTGAACATCAATAATTTATTTATGAACAGCCAGGTTTTCAAGTGTGCCCTTTACTAATCTGTCCTTGATTATTCTGCTTTCCTTTAGAACTGAGGTTGCTCAGATTTACCATCAGGTTGCTGATAAATTTTGTTAATTCTCATAACTGAGCCTTGGAGATGTCTGGCAAGATGAAAAGATTCTTTGTTTTCTACTTTCTTAAAGGCTACCACCATTGCACCCTCTATGTGATTTTTTTATGAGACCAAAACCCCATTTCAGTGCTTTTTTGTTTTATTCCTCTTTCAAAGGTTACCTTTGGCTTATCCACATGCTGTCAGCAATTGCTTTTTGGAGTACTTCAGTCACAAATTTGTCTTTCTTTTGTGTCTATTTTAGGTTGGGTGTTGAAAACAAAAACTTACTTCAGTAGAAACTCTCCAGTCTTTCTGCTGGGAAAATGTTACCACTTCAAAACGGAGGGTGAGTACAGAGCACTTCCCTTATTCTAGTCTTACGCAGCAGGAGGTCTGTGGATGAATTTTTAATCTTCTAGAAAGACTGTCATTAACATAAATATGACTGTCAAAACATAAATATGAAAAGCTTAGAAAATACCCACCACTAATGCCACCATCCTGATTTATTCAGGTTTTGCAATGAAGCCTTGTTTTTTCTGTGAAAAGTAGTGTTATAATTTGCACTTTACTTCATTTACCATCAATTGGGATTTTTTTTCTGAAAAGCTCCTGGTTGAAATGGTGACAATACCTGTACCAGGAGTCACTACACCAACACCTTCATTACCATTTTCCAGTGTGCAGTTTTCTGAGTCTTTCTCTCTCTATTTGACCATTTACAGTTGGGTGAATTAAGCAGTTACTTGCAGGTCAGTGATTCCACTGGCATGGCAATGTCTGTGTTGCTGGGTTTTTTGCTTTTCCTTCTTTTGTTTTCCTGTGGCCCATTTCTATTACATTTGCTTTCCAGTTTTCCTTTCTTGCATTTGAAGCGATTGTTACTTTTTTTAATTTTGCCCTGTTTTTCTAACTGAATATTGTATATCTGTTACTTGCCTTCTTATAGGAGTGCCATACCAACCTATAATTTAGACTGTGCTTTGCCTTCCAGAATCTGGTGAGCTCTCTACAGATGGGTCCAATTTTGATAATATCAACACAGAGATTTCAGGAAACGTTGAGGAGTTTCGTAAAGATTTTATTTCCCGAATCTGGCTGACCTACAGAGAGGAATTCCCTCAGATAAAGGGGTCTGCATTAACCACAGACTGTGGCTGGGGCTGCACACTGAGAACTGGGCAGATGCTGCTGGCTCAGGGCCTTATGCTTCATTTTCTTGGGAGAGGTGAGTTCTGCGGGAAGATCTGTGTGTGGGATCAGCACGGGTGTTCTGTAAGAGCACCATGGCCTTGCTGTATCCCAAACCTGAAGGGCAAGCTGGTTTTGCTTCTGGAATCCTCATTACTCTTGGAATTGTCCCATTGCATCAGTGATTGAGCTTGTCCTACCCTTCTATTCTGAAAAAAGGAGAACCAAAGGAAGCTTTAGGTGTTTCCAGCATCTGGCTGTGAAGTCAAATATCACAAATACTTTGGGATCCTCTACCTGGGTATTCTCCTTATCCATGCACACGTCCAGTTCCCTTGAAACTCAGTCATTTCTTGAACTCAAGATGTGGGAATGAGTTGCAGAGCCCATAGCTGTGGGCTATGGCAAAAGCGAACAGTTTCTTTTATCATCCTTTATCTGTTTTAAAGCTGTACGTTATTGAATTTCTCCTAGTATTAATATATTGAGTTCCTGGAAGGATTCTAATCTAACTTCAATACATCATTCTCTGTGTGGAAATTGTCACTATGTCATTTCCTCCTGTGCCCCCCGTGTACTTAGAGAGGAACTTCCCATTTTTCCTTGCCGTTGTCTATCCGAAACGCTCCCTCAGTCCCAGCCAGATGAAGCAGCTTCAGGAGCTGTGGGGCACTATCTGCTGTCACAGGCTGAGTCTGCATGTGCTCCCTGTTCTTCCAGGCTGAGCCATGGCCTGCAGAGTGAGCTGGTTTAGGTTCTTACAGTTTCTTTCCATGCCCTTCCCAATGCCTTTCCTATCTCCCACATTGCCCCTTTCAAACACTCAGCCACGTCCTCTGTCCCCACTGGTTGTTGTCAGACTGATCCAAGGCGCGGGGCCTGAACCAGCCACGCGTGTGTGCGAGAACACAGTGTATTGTTTGCTCAGCCCTTTGTGGGATCCCGGGAATACTTCAGCAGGAGATGGTTCTGAAAGCCCGTTTTGATAATACTTTGCACTTACTGTGCAAATATGATGTAAGCTGTGAACAGGATCCCAACCCAGCTGCACCACAAAGTCCCCATGCTTGGCAGTGTCGGGGCAGAACTGTCGGGCTGACTTCTTGAATGTTCCTTTGGCTGGAGATATTTAAGTTACACAACATTCATTATCCCTTGCAACTGACTGCAGATATCAAAATGTATGCAAATACTTTTGCTGAGAACACAAATCCCTAAAATATCACTTTCGCTATACATACTCTGAAAAAATTCAGAACCTGATCAGAAGACTCCCTGTGAGCATCAGTGTGTAATGGCTCGTTCTGAAGTAACCCCAAACAAAAAAGCCCCAGGTTTCTATCTTTAAAATCCATGGTTCCGAAGAATTCCTTGCACTGTCCCACATGCATCCTAATTTGGAAAGTGATGGGGTGCTTCCGGAGTGCAAGTGATTCTGTGGCAATCCAGTGCACAGGAAAATGGAGTATGGATGGTCTTTCTGGACTACTTTGCTCCTCACCTGGTCTTCTGACAGCTGGTGAATTATCTTTTGAAAAGGTTTTTATGAGGTCTGGGCAGCTCTGGAAACATATTTAAGTGTTTACACGAAGTTTTTCATGGCTGTTTGCTCTTTTCCCAGAGATATTTTCATTCTGGTTTAATGGTGCTGTTTCTCTTACAAAGCAAAACTTGCCTGCAGTTTCTAGCTGGGATACTTACACTTCCACTGCCATGTGGAATGTTCCAGATATTGCTGAATGATGTTGTAAAGGAGATTTTGTTTTAAATATTGAGGCACTGGTAGGTTTTACTTTGAAATGCCTGTGCTTAAGACACTGAAAGATGAAGTTGTCAGTGCAGAACATCTGTGAGGATGTTACACTGAGCTACACAGGCCTAGGTATGTGTTACAAGTAGTTGTTTGAGCTTGTGAGAGAGAATTCCAGGCATCTGACTGTTCCTTAATTCTGCTGAACCCCATTCTGCTGTGGGAGGAATGCTGTGTAGGATGCATCCTTAGAGAAACATTCAGCTAAAAATGCAGGCTCTAGATATTGTGCTGAATAGCATTTAAACAAGTTTGTCTTGTAATCCAAAATCACAAATTTAGTGAACGAAGAAATCTTGCCTGTTTTTCTTCTGATCTGCTTGGACATTTTGCCTGGAAGAAATGTTTGTTTTTACATCAGTAATTTCTCAGGTTTGCCTGTTTTTCTTTTTTTAATAACTGACAAACCTGCAGAATTAAAACCAGCTTTTGAAACTTCTTTTTTGACGTGGATAAAAGGTTGGAAGGCGCTGCCTAGGGACGTGGTAGAGTCACTGTCCTTGGAGGTATTTGAGAACTGACTGGGTGTGGCACTGGGTGCCATGGCCTAGTAGACAAGGTGATGTCAGGTCAAAGGTTGGACTTGATAATCTCAGAGCTCTTCTCCAACCTGGTTGATTCTGTGATTGTCTTTTTACATAGTACTGAATAGTTAACATTGATATTTTTAGTATGTAAGAGAGTTCTGACCTGTGTCTTCTAACCGGGTACCTCTTGTTTATTCAGCTGACTGGGATGGTGGAGTATCAGATAACAAAAAATCCTAACAACAACTGGGTTATTTTATTTCACTTGTTATTCAGCAGAACATAAAAGGAAACCAGAATTACTGAAACTACTCTGCTGGAATTCTTTGTTTACATTTCAACAGCAACATTTGCAGCTCGGAGTGTAAAATGCATATTACTGGTTTAAAGAGCATGAAGAACAAAGGGAAGTGCTTTGCTTAATATAGCAGAAAGTTAATATTAAGCCTGATTAACCTTGCTTTCCTTGCTGCAGCCTGGGTGTGGCCAGAGGCGCTGGACATGGACTCGGACTCGGAGTCCTGGACATCCCACACGGTGCGGAAGCTCACGGCGTCCTTCGAGGCGTCGCTCACGGCCGAGAGGGACCCCAAGATCCTGCCACAGCTACAGCCACAGCCCCAGCGGGGCACGAGGAGGAACTGGGATGTCAACGAGAGGAGAAACGAAGCTTACCACAGAAAAATAATCTCTTGGTTTGGCGACTCCCCGCTGGCAGCTTTTGGCCTGCACCAGTTGATAGAATATGGGAAGAAGTCTGGGAAAATGGCGGGGGATTGGTATGGCCCGGCTGTCGTCGCTCACATTTTAAGGTAAAAAAATACCTTTATTCTTTGTTACCTTTCTTTGTTACCTCACAGAGAAGCATTTCAGGCTGTCCTGAGATTACTTCAGCCTAGTTGAGCATCAAACCTGTCATTATTGGCTTTGTAAAATGCTCATATTGGGAGCAAATCTGGAGATTTTCCAAATATTTCCCCAGGTGGGGAAATAGCGTTCAGTCCCTGCACCTACTGCTGAGCTTTTATCGATCTTATTGCAGGAAAAGAGACAACATTCCTGTTTTCCTGTGCAACCCCCAGGATCTCTCACAAACCTTTTCAGTAGAGCTGCATTTAATGAAATGTTCTGAAAACTAACCACTCTTTCAACCTTGGAACATGCATAACATTAGAGGTTTTTTTTTTTTTTTTATACTGTAACCTGGGGGCTGTAATGTACTGATAGTGTAATGAAATGTCAGAGCTAAAATTGATGTTTTCAGCATTTCTTTGCACACATCAAATTCTTGTGAAACTGTAAATGTATGGGACTATTAATATTATAATTATATCCCAGTAAAAGTAAAGGGTCTGTGACATTCAGTGTGGTTAAAAAAAAAGTCGAAAGTCAAATTTCTCTATACTGTGTGCCTTGATGCGCCATTTCTTTGAATATTTTTGGGGTTTTTTTATAGTCTTATACGCTTATTTTCTTAGTGGGTTCCAGTTTACCCATAAACTGAACCACTACTAAGTCATTTAAGCAGCAGAAGGCAAAGTTCATACATTTATATGTACATACTTACATATAAACAGAAAAATTCGATATTTAGTGTACAAGTATGTTAATCTGAAGTGCAGCTGAACTGAAATGATGATGTATATATGTGTCATACCTGCAGATTCTTACAGGGATGTAGGAGTTTAGCACTATTGATGTGTTTTATTCTGCTTTTTTCTGGTGATGGAAGCTGTCAGAATTCTTTTTGCTTGCTTTAATAAATTACCTATTAAACTACCCATTTCCCTAATGGGAGCAGGGAGGGATTTGGTGCAGAATCACACTCACCATAACCCCAGTGGTGATTTCCAGCCCTGGAAAGGTTTCCTTTCCTGGATCTCTCTCTCTTACAGCAGCACTAACAATGTACAGCTCCCTCATAAGTTGGGAACGACTGTATTAAAAGATTCCTCAAAATATAGCATGAAATAAAGGGATAGTGACCATTTAATGCAAGTGTATGTTGAAGTCAAAGGCTAATCTTCTATTTTGAACAGTTTCATTTCTTTACAAATGTTGTCCTTGATTGATGGCCGTGGTTCTGACTATCAACATATATTTTTTTATAGCTTTTAGGCCCATTACACTTATTCTTTTGAGGAGAACCTAATATTGTAATTCTATTTTTGAAAGGTTTGGTGAAACTCTACAGCTTTTTGTGCCTGGTCTTTATTTCCACAGACACCAGGTGCTAGTTGGTGGCTGGTTATATGAACTGAGATCAAATAAAGAGATGAAAATAATATTTTTGCCAACAAACTTAGCCTTTATCATCAATATACATGACAAAAAATTGTTATAAACAGAAGGAAGTGAGGTAGTGAATTCCATTCTAAGTTAATGCGGGGTTTGGGGTTTTTTTGGTGGTTTTCATTGTTTCATTGTCATCTTTGCTTGGGTAAAACATGTTGCCATATACACTGGAACTTGGTATCCAGTGTTTAAAAACAAATAAAACCCCCACCTTCCACCGGTATTTATCTTAAGTTAAACAAAACAACCCCCCCCTCCAAAACAAACAAACAAACAAAAACATTTACCAAACAATTAAACCCCACCTGTTTCTAAAAGAAAATTATGATTATTTGCTGATAGCTTTTTTAAATGAAAGATTAATTAAATAGTTTGTGTTTCTACTTAGAAAAGCTGTTGAAGAAGCAAAAGACCCTGAGCTGCAAGGAGTAACAGTCTATGTTGCTCAGGACTGTACAGGTAAATGTTGTGGTTTTGTGGATTTTTGCAAGCATTTTAGATGCTTTTTGTGCCTTTCAGTAAGTACTTAACAACAGAACTCTAGAGGAAAATTAAAACTAAAAAATGGGCCCACAATATTGAGTTTATGTAGACAAAGGGGTTCTTGATATATGGAGGTTCTCTTTGCATCTTCCTTGTTCCTTGTCAAATCCAAGCACAGTGTGTTCCTTCAGGAGCCAAGTTCAGCTGCCACAGGTTTAGTTATGTCAGAACTGAGCCTGGGATAGGGCAGACAGGACCCACATCCCTGGGGAATCCAGCAAACTGGTTTAAAAATACACTGTTTAATCAAACCAGTCTCACTGACTTACAATGACAGTGAAACTTAAAATTCTATTAACTTTTCCCTTCTTACCTGGCATGATTTTTCCGTCTCTCTCAGTTTGGGGGCGATAAGCAATAACACAGCATTAAGTTTTTTCCCTCATTTTCAGTGGCTGTGTTGTGTTAACTCTAGGCAGTGAACTTGAGTATTGATTAAAATCAATTATTGCCTTTTTTTCTTTACCATGCAGATGTTTCTGTTAGTTGTAGGCTTTCAAATTCTAATTATTCCTTTTAGAAGTTTATATGCAGTGAATAAATATTTATTGGCTTCCTCCTAACCTACCCTTCTGCGTTTCCTTGGCAATGTAACTTAGCAGCAGCAGTGACCATTCTACAAACTACTGCTGAAAATGAGGAGATGTAACACTGGTTTTGATCAGACTCAGCCAGGGTTGTGTTTCTGGACCACTGGAAGATTTGGAAGGGCTGCATTTTTATTGTGTCAGACTTTGTGATGCCTTGTTTCAGGTGTGTCTTCAAAACTGGAGGTTGTATTTGAAATTTGAGTATTTTCATGTGTCTCCTTTCAGTCTACAGCTCCGATGTCATTGACAGACAGTGTTCTTTCATGGATTCTGGAAAAGCAGGCACAAAAGCTGTAATTATATTAGTTCCTGTGAGACTCGGTGGAGAGAGAACAAACACGGACTACTTGGAGTTTGTAAAGGTATGAAATGAGCGTTCAATCATTTTTCAAAGAGTAGCACAAGGGGATATGAAAAGCAGCTCCACGATGGTAATTCTCCCCATTAAACGTGTGGTGGGGATTTTACAGTTGAAGGTTGTAAAGTTTGACTTTACAGATTTTAAATTTCCCTATTACAAGATCAGACATAATTGCAGAGCACATGATGTCCCTTGGTAAAGCAGTGATAACTATCCTGCTCCTGCAGCACTACCTGGAAAGACATTAAGGCAGTGGCTCAAATTACAAATGGTAATTTAATATAGCACGACTCTAATAGCATATGTAACTAAGGATCAGGCAGTGGTTTAAAATATAAATATACTCAAGCCCTTAGTCTGCTTCTTATTTCCTTAAATATCAAATGGTTTAGTTGACGCTTGTCTCTTCTTCACATTTTCTTGTGTGTTTTTCTTCCCCTTAAGACAGGGGATGGAGTTATTTGATATCTTTAGTCTCTATTCAAGTATTTTCTCACTATCTGGATGAATGTTTGAGGGAAGCAATCCAGGAGTAGCAAACAGTTACCACAAATAAAAATGAACTGGAAACAAGTAAAACTCAAGGAGAAAGCAGAGGGGAGGAAGGTCTGTGCTGTCCTTTCCTTTCTTTTTGCTGACAACTGAGGATGTGCTGCAATCCTGCCTCTTGCTTCTCTTAGGGAAGACCTTATTCTCTTAGCCCTGCTGCTTTTATTTCATTTTCCGTACTGCTTTTTATCTGTCTTTAAGCTCTTGTTTTCATTTTTAAAATGCCACAATGTGGTTAGCAAGAGCAAAAGCTGAGTCTGTAACATTATTTCTTGTGACTGTCTCTTCACTGTAAAGTTTCAGGAAAACATTTGGTTTTTCCTGGCGTGGGAAGACAGACCAGCGGAGCCTTTTAAGTGATGAACTTAAATTGTTATTCTTTTGTGATTATTTTCCTTGTGTTTTCAGGCAGTTGGTTTTGGAAAAGTTTTAGTTTTAGCCAGTACAGCTGGTTCACTGTGTGATTCCTGCTGACACTTCCTAGGCCTTTTCCTGCCCTTTGCAGGCTGATTCAGGCTGTGATAAGAGGGCTTTCAATTGCATGAATTAGTCACTCCAGTCTCTGCCTTGACTGGCCACAAGAAGTGCCTGAATTTCTTGGAGTCTGGATTTAAGTTAAAAATGCAGATTTTAGAATGTAGCATGAGAGGTAATTTCTACAAAGGATTTTATATTTATGGATGAAAATTGATAAATTTTTTATAATTCACTTTTAGAAGAAGCTTCCCATAGATGAAGCAGTTATCCATTACTCTGGGTAGCTTTGCTCCTCTCTGTTCCACTGGCAAAGGATGTGTCTCCTTGGCTGTTTGAGCCTTTACCTCTGATCTGCCTGAATGTTCTGTGATTCTCAGCCCTCAAGGAGAGTTTTCTAAGAAAACCTTCTCATTGATATTTTAAATAAATTTTCTAAGAAAGCTTCTCATTCATATTTTAAATAAGCATCACTTTTTTAACCCATATAAACCATCCTGAATTTGACTCTGTAGCGTCTCAGGTGAGGTTTTTATGTGACTTTATCATTGTCTAAGCCAGGAAAATTTTATCTTGAGAAGCTTTGGTATTAGTAATACAAAAATAACAATCTTTTTGATGAGAGAAATGTTCCCCACTTACGCAATGATAATGTGATGGTTCTACTTTGAATGGTTGATCTCTTAGAGGAGAGGATTGAGGTATGTCTGCCAGTTAATGAAGATCTCCTGTGCCTCAGCTGACAGTCTTCTGGATTGTGTTCCCAGTTCGGGCCAGCATCCAAGTTTTTGGACCCAGCACTTGCCAGTGCCACAAGACACTCACTGTGATTTATGGACATTTAAAGGCTGTCCGGTTTTCAGAGTATTTAATAGTTGTGGGCTTAATTGGCATGGGGACAGTTGGGCTCAGCTTTCCTAAGTGCTCAGTGTTGGCAAAATGCAGCTCCTGCTGGAGTTAGTGGGATAACTGATGGAGGATGTGGGATAACTGATGGAGAGCTGTGCTAAGCCAAGACTGAAGAGTCACAAAAATTCTAATGAACCTCATGAAAGTGAGAAGAGTAGGATTATTTGAAGGGAGAAGGAGGAAAGTCCTCTGTCTCTTCATCCATCTCTTGTGATAGAGAAACGACCAGGGGTGTTTTCCTTGGATTCTGTTGCCTGTGCCTGCATCCAGAGCTTGTGGGGATAGAGGAGTTTCGGTCAGTTAAACTGCAGAAATGTTCTCAGCTTGGCAAAACTGCTGTCTACAGGTAAATCCTTCTCCCCAGCACTAGCAACTATGTCCATAAAATCAGCGTTTTATTAAGTAATAGGTCTGCTCAGTTGATCCCAACCTTTTTCAGCCTGGATGAGCAGAAATAATGTAGCCCATGACTGAGACCCCAGCTCTCTCGGTCCTTAGTGGCTCCTGGTTTTGCCATGGGTGGAGGAGTCTATTCCTTTCTTTCCTTTCTTTCTACCTCCAGACTAAAACAATTCCTGTATTTCACCCCTTTAAATTAGGTGTATTTGTATTGTCCCTTTCCCAAAGGTGGTTCTGATTCCTCTGCCCTCACAGGCAACGTCCAGAGAGATTTATGGGGCCTGTCTGTTGTGTGTTTTCTCTCCTCCCCAGATTTTGGGCGGCTGTTTTTAGAGCTGGATCTTGTCATTACTCTTGCTCCAACTGGCATTTGATGTAGAAGTTGATACTCAGGCCAGACTTGTCCATTTGAATGCAAAAGGAAGAGTCCCCAGGGCCCCAGAATGTAAATGTTTATGGAAGCTGTAAATCTCAATACTTGGGTATAGTTCGACCAAGCAAGTTGTGCTCAATTTGTGCAACATTATGTTTTATCTCCTCCCTGAAGATAATGCTACCAATTCTCTCAATGTGTGGGCATCTCATGGAAAGAGGGAGGACTTTCTCTGGAATATCTGGTGTGTGTTTTCACTATGGTCAAGCCCCAGAAAGTCATGAAGTCAGTCTTGGGGGAAAAAGAAAACAAAAAAAAAGGAAATTATTTGCCTAAAACAAGTAAAGAGCAAATATTTCAGTTTAATTCTTACTCTCTTTAATACTACTCTGTTTAATACTGTCCTAATGATTTAATGTTCTTCTTGTAGGGAATTTTAAGTCTGGAGTACTGTGTTGGAATTATTGGTGGCAGACCCAAGCAGTCGTATTACTTTGCTGGATTCCAAGGTTAGTGTTTTAATGTGTTACGTCTCTTCAATAGTTTTTTCTCTGAGTTAGGAAGTTAATATCAAACCAGTGGGAAATAGCATGATTAAAATAGCAAAATGAGTACCTTATTAATTCATCACATCTCCCCAAGTCCAGCCATTTGTCATTTACCCCACAGAGTAATTGGATTCTCTAAAATGTACATTTAATTTCCGTTGTTGCATAAACAAGGCATAATTTATCTGTTTCACCAAACTTGAGGAGCGTTTGCTGTTCCTGCCTGGCAGTTCTTATTTACCTATTTGCTCTTCCCTGCTTTAAGTGGTGTTAGTTGATGCCTAAATGACAAGCAATATATTCTCCCTGTCAGGATGAAGCAGCGCGATACATTTTTCATACGCAAACTCCAGAATATAATTGTGTGTTTGTAAAAGTAATTTTATCACCAAAAATTAAATGACAGTTTCATCACTTTATAAAAATTCTGCTTATACAAGCATATTTGATTATGCAAAAGTTAATCTGTCCTGCAAAAACCAATGCTTCAGTCAATGAGTATCAGCCTGGCAAGCAGTTACTCGCTGGCTTTTTTTCCAGCTGTTCTGCATAGAAATTGGATTGTAAGCAGTGTAATAATAAGGTGTTTTTTGAATTACTTGTCTTCTGTTTTGTCCTTGTAGATGACAGTTTGATTTACATGGATCCTCATTACTGCCAATCTTTTGTAGATGTCAGCATAAAGGATTTCCCTCTTGAGGTACTGTGGATATAGACCTGGCACTGTTTTCTTCCCATATGAATCAAACACTAATTATTTAGAGATGTTCTAGCTAGCTGCAGCTTTATGGTTTTACAGTTACATGTTATTTATCAATGTCCTGCCCTTCTTTATAGGCCTATAATCAACAAAAATGACCAGAGGTTAAAACCCAATATGAGGGTTTAATTTTTACTTCATTAATCTTCATCTGTTTTCTTTTTAATGATCAGAGAATCTCAAAAATAGATGATCACTTCATTTAAGTAATTTTACATCATATTTGTAGATCTTAAACCTATTTAAATTTGGGGTTTGTTAGTTTGTCTTTTTGGTCATTTATTTTATTTTTTTTTAAATTCAAATTGCAGTCAGCATCATGGAGAGAATTACTGTGGTATTCAATAGTAGGAACCTGGAAACAAATAGAGCTAAAGGAGGTTATTAGAGAACTCAATTTACAAGTACCCTGGGAAAACATTATCAGTTACAAGTGAGTGTTCAATAGCCCCAGTACTCACAGCAGAAATCCTCACAAACCCTCCGTGGTCTGGTGTCCGACTTCCGCAGGAACTTCCAGCAGCTCTTGATTCAGCGTGGGAACAGGCTGTGCTCAGACAGCAGCAGCTGCTCCAGAGCAGAGCTGGATCTGGATATTAGCAGTTGCTCCTCAAGCCATGGTGTTCTGGGAAGTGAAATAACACGGCTTCAGAAACAACACAGTGCGTTAAATAAGGAAGAGGATGTATGTACTGCATGTACAGTACTGATCCTAATACCTTAAACAAAATACCATCAAATAGTATTTAGGAACAGTACTTTTATATATATATATATATACACATCTATCTATAGAGAGAGAGATATCTTGAAGGACTCACACAGGGCTAATGTCAAGTCGTAGGGCCGACTTAAAGCAAACACTACATATTTTTCATTACTTATGCTTAACAAAATGCTTTAAGTAGCATGTTGCAAAATATAGAAGTGTAAGATTCCCTAGAAAAGGAGAATATTCTGAATTAAGCAAATGAACACAGCAGCAAAATGTATTGGGAAATATTATGGTGAGAAAGTTTGGTTATATTTAGAGCTGCTGTTAGATTTACCCTGCTGAGGTGTTTGAGGAAGACCTGGTGAGTCCCAGCTCTACCTGTTTCCCTGTCACAGCAGCCAGAGATGATAACCCAGATCCTTGGCCCTTTATGCTAATAACTGTTTTACTACAGTGCCTCTCTGAAGGTTTTACAGTTTAATTGGGAAACCAGACAAAAGGTGGGAAGAGCACAAAGCAGCAGAGCTGAAGTGACTTCCTTAAGGTCACGCTGTAGCTCAGTGGCCAAGCTACAAAAAATACCCATCTTTTGCCATGACTCATCCTCCAGATTGTGCTGAAGACTGGCATTAATACGAACTTCCAAATAATAATAAGGTTTTAAACTGTATTTTGAAGGTATGTGAGCTGCCAACTGGGCTTGGTCGCATCCTAATGCTTCCTGCAGACGGGAAATAGATTGCAATTTAATGCTTGGTGCATTTAATAGTATTATATCTTTGTCCAGAAATGTCAAAAGTAAACAGAAATTGCTTTCTTAGTGTGGATAGTTGCTTGTTAGATTTATCTGTAGGGAGTATTTTCAAAATTGACAAATTGTCCAGAATAAGTTGGAAATCAATCCACTCTGTATTGGCTTCCAGCATCCATTTGTTTGGAGGAGTGGGGAAAAAAAAAAGCCTCCCCACTTCTCTTTGTTGTGCAGTGATTTGTGTAGCATTAAACCTCCTGCCTTGACAGTGCAGCATGACTGTAGGGACAGGGCTGTTGCCGGAATGGGATGTGTGAGGCAAGGTTTGAGTTATGCATTTGTTGACTCAGGAATTAATATTAGAAATATAATTTATGTACAGAAAATTTGAACAGTGAGGAGAAAAAACAGTGGCTAAAATCAGTGTTGTAGAAATTGTACCAGTTATCTTTGCTTGTATTTTTTTAGCAGAGGTTTAGCAGAAATATCTCTCAGGTTTGTAAGCACGAGGAAAAAGGAATATATTTTGTAGTGTAAAGCTGTTACAGATACACTCAGATTCAGTAACCAGTGCTGTCTTCTGTAGGGTGACTCTTCTGATGGGCATAAAAAGGGATGAAATGGGTTTCTAACACACAGACAATGTGATGCTGGTGCTGTATCCCAATCAGATTGTAGCAGTTGTTAGTTCTGCTTTAGAGAGGGAACCCAGCAGTGCTGGTCAGAGCTCTCCTGCCTCACTCTGTCATGCTGTGTTCAGACCTGTCCCGGTCCTGTGCTCTACCAGAGCAGCCCTGAGCACACACAACTTCCCTGGGAATGGGAAAGGGAACAGCACAGTCTTCCCTGAAGAATATTGGTCAGCAGGGAAACTTCCTGGAACCCAAACTCAGCGGTGGAGCCCAGCGAGATCCGTGTGTTGTGGAGAAGCTGGATCAGGAATGCTGGGAACGGAGGAAGGATGGCGGGGTTAGAGGCAGAATAGAGGGGACTGGTTACCTCTGAGAGACAGATGATAAAATAATTTCAGTCATTGGACAATGAGCTTCACCAAAACTACAGCTCCTGTAATAAACACCCACAGAATCAGGGTAGACAGGACAGACTGGTTTTTTTTTTTCTCTCTCTCATAAACTGGATGAGGAGCAGGGTGGGGAAGGGGGTTTTGTGTCTGTTTTTCTTACAGCATGGCTGCTGATAGTTCCCAGCACTGTCAGAGCATCATCTGTCATGGAAAGAGATTTCACATTAGGAAAAGCCCATTTGTAAAGCTGGGCATGTTGTTTGGCTTTTCCCTACTTGTGGATCATTGTAAAATGGTTTTGCTTTTGTGGGTTTTGTGGGTTTCTGAACCCATTTCATTTACTAAAGGAAAATGCATGAGGTTGGTTTATTCCATTATGTCTCTTTTATAGAGGCTGGGGGAGGGAAAGGGGCACTGGGCGGTGGTAGTAAAGCACTAAGATAGTGCAAAAGCTGTTACAAATTCAATTTGCAGAAGAGCACTCACCTCCTCTGCCTTGGGAATATTCATAAAGTATTGCTGGGAGCAGCAGACCTTTGACAGATTCCAAACTAACCTGGTGGTGTGAGCAAGTTTGGGGAATGCAGCGTAAACAGCAGGAGATTTTATGTGTCTGGGGAAGAGTGGAATTACTTGAATGTTTGGGGGGTGGAAGAAATGACTTCAAAAATGTGTGCTGGGATTTAATTCAGGTGATGCAGGGAATTGGATGTTAAGCTGTTGGAAGGGGGAAAGTAAATGCATTGGTCTGTGCCATTCTCGACTGTAACCACGTATTTCATGTTTTTTAATCTTGAAACTTGCAGTCATTCCACTGTCCTTCTCCCAAAAAGATGTCATTCAAAAAAATGGATCCGAGCTGCACAATAGGATTTTACTGTAGGACTGTGCAGGACTTTGAGAAGGCTTCTGAAGAAATCACCAAGGTAGGTACCCGGGTTCCCAAATCGCTTCCTCAGCCACGATGGCCTGTGGGGAAGGGAAGAGAATCAGTTTCTCTCTTCTGAGTAGATATTATTCTTTTTGGGATATTTATTGCTGCTTTTATCCAGAAATCTGGATTGTTTTTCACTCCACCCGATTTTACCATATGTAAAAGCTGGGCAGAGCTGGGGGTGTCCACGGGAGCTGCTGCTGTTACCGCGGCAGGAGGGGCCCACGAGGTGGCACTCGTGAAGTGGGAATGTTCCCAAGCCAGCCCTGCCGAGCAGGGATGCCCCGGCCCGGGAGGGATGCTGAGGAGGCAGCCTGTCCCTCGGGAGGGATTGGGTTGGAAATGGCAGTATTTGATCCAGCCCAAATTATGTATTATTCCTGGTTAGCACAAGTGCTGTTTCTGGTGGCGTTTAAGGGCAGTGTGGGGATGGTTTGGGAACACTGTTTGAGGTCTGTGGAGCAGGGGTCACCCAGCAAACCTGTCTGATCCTGGAAAAACACTGGTATAGGTTCATTTAGGTCCAAATATAATTAACTTTTTTCCTCCTTGATTATTACACTATGTGAGGGATTGAAATGCAGCATCATTGATTTGTTCTCTGAGCTGCAGCAGCAAAAAACTGGTGATTTTAAAAATAGTCTATGAAAAGGATGCAGCGACAGAAGATGGGTACAGTATCAACCACAGCAGTTATCACAGCAGCTCAAGGTATTATGTTTGTACAGCATTTGGAATGTCATGTTGACTGGTGTTAGTATTAGAGCCAAAAAGGCATTTTTTTAAACTTATTAATGTTTATAATCTTCAGTAGGTATTGATTTATGCTGAAGTTGTTCTTTTGGTTCTTACCCAGACAGGTAGAAAATAGATTTAAAAAAGTAAAAGTTCCTAAGCAGCAGATACATGGGAAGTTTAAATAGTGAAGTGTCTATTCTTCCATATTTTCCTGTTCTGTCACAAAGGAAAGAGTGTAATAAAATGGTAAAAAAAAATCTAATTACAAAATCGGTTCAAGTGGAAGTTCTCTTTCTCTTATTTCCTTCTTTCTCTTCATTCAAGTTTGGGATTAAATACAGTTCTTTTCTGAACATATGTTGTGAAAGGACTCATGTCTGATCCAAGTCTTGGAGCTCTTATTTGTCTTAGAAAAGTTCTTTAATATTAGTGACATGATTTTATATAAATATATTCCAGGCACTGTAAATTTTATAATAGAGTAAAGTTTGGATACAATGTGAAAAACATTTTATGATCTTTCAATCATTCTTTCATATCCTTTGTGTTTTCCTGTTCTTCCATTATTTTTCCCTTTGTTTGCAATTTCTGTGCAGTAACTCTTGAACTTCAAAGCCCAGGGTATTCCCAGTGCCCTGTGTGGGCTGGACTAAAAAATGCAAGTTCTCATTGCTTTTTGGGTAATAAGAGGTGAGACAAAAGATTTAGCTTTTATTACTTGAGGATGAACCTTATTCAGGGGTAGAGAAATTGGGGCGTGGAAACTGAGGGCCCAGATGGAGTGATGGGTGAAACTCCATCCAAACCACATTCAGGTTACCCTCGGGGAACTGTTTCCCTATCCAAACCCACGACAAAAAATGAATAATTCCTTGGGGTTGTTATACAGCTGCTTTTGCCCAGGTTCTTAGCTCAAGTGAGAGGTTTTCCCAAGAACTGGACTGATAGAGAGTTGAACTTGGATTCAATTCAGAATTAACTGTTGTGGTGACAACAGTGACAGTCTAACACTGGAATATTAAAAGGAATTTGGAATAACTGGAATAACCCTGAAAGGCTGAGATGTCTTTTAGTATTTGGCAGGTTTTTATCTGCTGTTAAAGGTGTTTTGCTGATCTGTTTCAGTATTTATCATTCACCACCACCTGCTTTCTCCATGCTCAGTTTTCTTCTTTATAAATGTAGATTTTGGGCACCCTGGTTCCCTCAGCCTGTGATTGTCATCAATCTCGTTTGAACCACATGCTCCTGACTGGCTTATTTACATGGGTGTATGTGTTTAAACTTTGAATAAAAACATTGATTATTGAATATGCTGATCCTACAATAAAAACACCTTGGTTGCTGCAGAATTCATACCTGTGCTTGAGGAGAGTCTTGTGGCCATAAACTATTTTGTAGAGATTTTTATCTTCTTTTATCTTTTTTATCTTTATCTTTCTTGCATGGAATCAAACAGCAGAGTACAGGTGATCTGTGAGGAACAAAACACAGGGTTAGGCATGAAATCAGCAGCTGCCTGAAGAAGAAATGGAAGTAAATGTTTGTCTAATAGGAGGAGGAGATGTTTAGATGGTGCAATGCTTTTGTTTTAATGACATAATGAAGATAAACAATGCATTTTTTACTTTGCAGTCATCATCGGATAAATATCACTACATATGGACTTGCTTAATTTCAATTAACATTTTTTGGGGTCTGTGTTTGACGTTGTAGATGCTGAAATCTTCATCCAAGGAGAAATATCCCTTGTTTACTTTTGTCAAGGGTCATTCTAAAGACTATGACTTTGCTTCCAGTCCACTCCATGAAGAAAATGACCTTTTCTCTGAAGATGAAAAGAAGAGATTAAAAAGATTTAGTACAGAGGAGTTTGTCTTGCTTTAAGGACATTTTCCATGAGATTATCGGCAGCTGTCCAGGAGAACACTTGCCTTTTGAAAGATAAAAATGTATGTGTCCTCCTCCTCCAGTGAGGCAAGCTTGGGTCAAATGGGTCTATTTTCATAAAGATGATGATGTTTTATATGTTAATTGTCTTTAAAGTGTCATTTACTAATATATGTACTGATTAGTTTTGCTCACTCTTTGCGCAGAACCAGGTGTGCTGAGGTGAGCCTTGGCTTCCCCTCCTAAAAACCTTGGCCATTCCCTAAATCCCACCATGTGGCCCTCATGTCCTTCAGTCCAGGACAAGTCCTGCTGGGTTTTGGATGCATACCAGAGGTTTGGAGACCACGTTATTCCTGTTTGTAAGCAGAAGTAGAGTTGTGTCCTGTGGGAAGGGTCCAAGTCTCCCCTGTGTTGCCCCAGCAGGAGTTCCTGCTGCCACCCTGGCACATCCTGAGCAGCTCCATGCAGGAAAGGTGAGGCTGATGGATCAGGAGTCACTGTCAGCTGCAATCCTGACATAATTGTATAGGCTGAATTGTGAGTTAAGGTACTATTTAGCAGTATGATTTTCTAATGGTTTCTCATTAAGCTTGCTTTGGAGCCTTAATATGAGGAGAGAAGATAAAGTATTACCTTTCCCCACAATTTTTAAAGGTTATACTATTAATATTAACTGCAACCAATCAAAGCAGCTCCAGACAATTATTAGAGGAGAGCAGTGTTTGTTTCCTGTTTCAACTACCATAATGGTGAGGCTTCTCCTACTAGTGCAGCTTTTAAATCGAAGCAAAGGGGGGTGGATGTGAGAAATTCTGGGCTGTGATTATGATTTTTTGTTTTGATACATGTTGTTACTGTACAAATGATTACTTGATGGTGTGTGTTCTCAGATTGCAAACAAATGTACAGAAATAGTTTAATGTTTTAACAAAGTAAATGCAATATTTAAGAGACATATTAACGCTGCTTGGGAAATAAAAAAGGTGTGGAAACCTGAAGTGCTTGTGCCTTTTATATTATTATTAGATCCTCTAAGAGTGAGTATAATCCTGCATCTAAAACAATATTGTAAGGTGTGAATACTCTGTTTATCTGCAATAAAGGCAGATTTTATTGTTGTGTTGTAAACCAAATGTTACCTGTTCTAAGTGCTGTTCAGGCTCAGAGGCACAAGTGTTGCTGATTCAAATAATAAGCATCACATGTGTTCATTAAAGCACATTTTATGAGGAAGAAGTGACTAATGGATAGATTTCAGGCACAACTAGATCAGGTCTGTATCTGTGTGTGCATTAGCAGTGTTAATTAATACTCCAAAAAGCCAAAATGAGATTGTGTTCACTTGTTTTCAAGCTTAAAAAAACCCCACATAACATTTGTCTAAATTAGTAACCTCTGCACTGCTGAATCCTACTAATAATTGGAATAATATTACTTTTTCTAAGCTGTGTGTGAGGATGTTTGGCTTGATCTTAATATTTTTCATTAATAGCCCAGAAGAGGGAGTAAACAACATATTTATGGAATTTAGATGTCAAAATGAGGAGAATTGTGAATGTCAGTGAGAGCTAAAAAAAGGAGATTCCTGGTTAGTGGAGCACAAGATAGTGTAGCTTTAGCAAAAACAATGCAAACCCTCTGAGTGGTTCCTTTGGGTGACAGTGGCCAGGAAATTAGACATGAAGTTGTACTTTGCTTTCACATTTTAAAAAAGCAAAGCAATCGTATGCTGCATCATTAAAAGCTTCTGTCACAGAGCAGGGGGGGATAATTGGTGTAATCTGGTGTCACTGATGCTCTCCTTTCTGCTTCCCATTCAACCAGGAAGGCATTAAGTGATTAGAGTGTGCAGAAGAAGAGGGAGAACCATCAGGAGCCTGCAGGGATGGATTTAAGGAAGATTTAGCTCTAAGCTCTGTGGCTCTGTTACTGTACAGCTGAAGAGGGAGGGAATTTGTATACAAATTTGTATTTGTATAAACTGCACTGCAGTTTACAAAGATGTAATGGATGTGCACGGAGGGGGAGAGTGTCCAGGAGTCTTTGTACCTCTCTGTGTGCTGTGCACTTCCAAGTACCTCATGGGCCACCCAGCCCACTGCAGAACAGGAGCTTTAGCTCAGATGGGAACTGAAGGAGGAATTTCCCTTCTTCCACAACTCCGCTTGAATTCAGGTACCTTAAAATAATCCCACGTACACAGACCCACCTAAGCTGTCTGCAGGAATGACCTTGGGTCTGGAATTATAATGGAAATATAAAAGCTGTAGTATGGAAATGTTAAAAAGAGAAATGTAGTTCTGCCATCCCAACAGCAAACTTCCTGGAAGGGTGAAGTAGCTTCACCTGTCCCAGGCTTTTGGCAACTTGATAAAGAAACGTAATGGTTGAAATACCTTTGCTGAACTTATTTAAATAATGGAATTTCGCCCCCCCTTTTTGGCTAAGAGCAAGGAAAATAGCAGTGCTAGAACAGCAGCTGGGTTTTGGTCCTTTAATTTAAATTTAAATCTAATTTTTAAATTCTTTAATCTTACTAAATTTAAATTTAAATTAAAAATAAAGCAAATCCTTTAGTTTACCACAAAGGATAAAAAGTACAGTGAGTTTTATTTGAAGCCTGCTACAAATAATTGTTAAAAATTAATGGCTATTTTCAGGGGGTTTCTTCATGTTTTTTGTACAGGGCTGAAGCACAGACAAGCCCACAGGGTGCCTTGGTGCACTTGTGTATAGTGGTGACACAAGTTAAATTACCAAGTTACTAGAAATTAATGTTTTTGGGTAACTACAGGGGACTTTAATTGGAAACTATGTTAATCGTGGAGTAATTCTCTTTACCTCGTCTGCATTAGCTCCTGAAAACCAGGCAATTAATTTGTGTCATCACTGTTGCTGCTGCTGCCTTCAAACACAAACCAAATGAGCATTAGTTACTCACACACCCAGCAGTGGCCTCTTTTCTTAAAGGACTTCCACAAATCATGGGCTGATTACTCAGCTGCTTGTTGGAACCAGGGTGGGAGATGCAAAGTCTGAGCTTTTCATCACCCAACAACCTTTTATTCTTTTCTGCCTTTTTCCGTAGAAGGAACATTTCTTTGTGTGCTTGTTGTATCAAACACGCAGCTTGACACACCCTCAGGACTCTCAGTATTTACCTGGGACTTCTAGCAAGGATATTGGCCTCATTTTTCCAACTAAGGAGAGACCTCCGGGATCTCTTTGCCTTGGCTCTACCTGAGGAGTGCCCAAACCCCCTCACACTTCCAGAGCTGACAGAAGGATGGTGGTATCTGTCCTGGGAGCTCAGGTTGCCCACGTGGTGTAGGGTGAAGGACCTCTCCACATGTGACCTGGCTCTCCAGCTCCTCTGGGGGCGAAAACCTGCCACCACCTCCCTGTCCCATTGGCTCTGCAGCCATTCCCATCTCCAGCCAAACTCTTTAGAAAGAGGGACCCTGTGGGCCCTCACCAAAGACAGCAGCTCATTCCTGACAGCTTTCCAATACGGAGTCTCAGACTGGTCTGGAGACTGGGGGAGAAGCCCAGTGCACTGCTCTGACTCAATGGGGCACAAGGGATGGTTCTTGGGATAGACTGGAAGGCTGGTTTTGCCCCATCCTTACTCATGAAATGGAAATTTCTAGAATGGCCATTTAGGAGAGGGATTTATTTACTGATGTTTGTAGAGACAGCTGACCTTGGAGAGAAACAGAGCCTGGTACCAGCAGAAGTGCTTATTTCACAGAATCACAAGAGTTACAGACTAGTTTGGGTTGAAAGGGACCTTAAAGCTTATTTTGTTGCAGGGCAGGGACGCCTTCCATGAGAGTAAGTGGCTCCAAGTCCCATCCGGGGGGGGTTGTGATGACTCTCTTTAAAGACTTCCCTCTCTTCAGTTGCCTGTGCTTCAGCAAAGCTGGAAAACTGAGCCCACCCTGATTTGTTACTGTCTTTTGTAGGTTTTTTTTCTTTAACTCACCCGTCCAAGCCCAGAGCAGTTCAGTTGTGCCCAGTGCAGCCAGAGGACACAACAGGGCGTGTGGGGAGGCATGGAAGGGATCTCGTGTTTTCCTTTAATTACAGTAGGAAAATGGCCTCACTCCAGAGACCTGATTTATTTCCAGAGTTATTGACAATCTCTTAAAGGGAATGATGGGATGAAAAGCGACCACCAGTGAGTTATGAAAGGTCAATAATGCCACAAATGAGCACAAACAGCGGGTTTGAAATCCAGCCCACCCGTGTTCTGTTTGTGCAGCGATTCCATCCAAGGCGAGGGGGCGTGTCGGGGAGGCTGGAGCACCAGCTCTCCTTGTGCCACAGGAGCCTCCAATAGGGCAAACATGCCAGGTTACTACATGGCCCCTTAGCACCCTCAGCTGATTATGTGGGGTGCATTTCCCTAGCCTTGTGTGGGAGGCCATGGAGCACAGTCAGGTACAACACTCAGCAGGATTTCAGCCCAGCGCTCCTTACAGGATCCCTGTGACTGGAGCCTCTGGCAGCACCAGGGTGTTCCAGCCTCCCACCAGCTTGGTTAGGCTGTGCCTAACATTCAAAGGGATCTTAAAATGTTGGTGTCTTATTTGCCTTGACAGAAACATGAAAAGAGACATTTGTGGGAGTCAGGATCAGGCCCTCATGGTTTGACCCTGCGATTTGATGTCTCCATGAGATGGTTCTGTTGCCTAATTGGATGAGCTGAGCTCTACAAACAGTTCCCTTCCCTGTTTGTAAGCAGTTCACGGGCAGCTGTAATTGTTTGGATCCACGGTGTGAATAGTAAAAAGAGCTTTACTTAATGACTGCAGGAGCCCTGCTCGAGTGAGAGCTCTCTGGTATTTATTCACACCAGAATTCACGAGGCTTTTGTTTTCCATGAACACTCCTGCAAATAAAAACTTGCTCACTCTAATGTTTATGAATAAATGTGCTCGTAAATGCCATCAAAGCAAATCAGCGGGGTTTTATTTATGCAAGAAGATGCTCAAATAAATGTTTGCTGTTTTCACCCAGCTCTGGTGGGTGTTTAGGCTGTGTTAAAGCCAAGGCTTTGTGAGCTCTGCTCAGCATTCACACATTACTCTTACTCTCCATCTCCTCCTTTCCTACACTCCAATCCTCCTGGTGAATCCCTGTGCCCCAAGGGAACATTGTTAAAGCCAATGTTTTAGGTATTATCCACATCCAGCATCTTGCTGGGTCAGTGGATAAGGTCATGCAGGGGAGTGGGATCACTTCTAGGATGGCCAGGACTGAGAGAACAGGTAGCAGAGGGGATTTTAAGTACGGCCTCGTGCTGTTTACACACAGCAGATACCCAAACCAACTTTTTCAGCACGTGCTGGCTCCTGGAGCAAGGTGGAGGGGGGTTCTGTCTTGCACAGAAGTGCAGGAGGTTATTGCCATCCTGTCTCAATCAGTGCCCTAATTAAATACAGGAGAGGATTTTCTTTCTAAAATGTAAATGTCAAGCGTTGTTAAAGAAAATTAAAATGCACTGAAATGAATGTGGTAGGAACTGTGGAGGTGCTTAAGTGAGAGCATCTGTATTTATTAGGAAAGGAACTAAAAACGGAAGTATTTTTGGATCAGAGTTCAATCCTTAAACTGGGCCATAAGGATTTTATGCAAATTTCCCTTCAAAATCTGCAATTAGGGACTGGTTCCAGGGGTGAATTCTATGTCCCAGTCTATAAAAACT
The DNA here is from genome assembly GCA_013399855.1 of Oxyruncus cristatus. Classification (NCBI taxonomy): domain Eukaryota; kingdom Metazoa; phylum Chordata; class Aves; order Passeriformes; family Cotingidae; genus Oxyruncus; species Oxyruncus cristatus. The sequence goes on along the minus strand of VXAY01006780.1, from coordinate 2,362,632 downwards.
ATAAAGGAATATAATCCGAGACTCACCTCTTTCCAGGATTTATCTGTAAATCTCCTGCTCTTACCAAGATCATTTGGGATTCTGTGCTGGCCACACTTTCTGTGAGTTGGACTTGAAGACTCAGGTTGTTCCCTTCCATTCCCTTGAGTTCAGCACAGCACAACAGTTCAGAGCTATAAAAACCTACATTCAGCAATGTGATCATCCCCATTTACAAAAAAAAACTTTATGAAGGTATCTGACTATTTCAACCACAGCAAGCCTGAATCAGGAGAGTAAATCAGAACTTGCAACAGTCAAAACCAAAGTCCTGGACAGGAATGAGGATGGGGAATTCCAACAGAAAACTGAATTGTTTCGGAGGCTTATGAGGAAGAGCTTCAGCTGATCACAGAGATGCTTCAGCTCTGAAATGTGATCCTAACCTCACCAAGGCTGAAACTTCAGCTGTGTCTGTGCCTGCCCTGGAGCAGGTGAAATGAGCCTCTGCGTGGCAGTGAGGGAACACAAAATACAGCATTTTTTAAATCCAAGCTCATGTCTTTGCAAATATATCAAGTTTTTTGGCCTTCCCAGTCCAACCATTGGTTTGTTGTTTCCATGCTAATACAAATTCTTGTGTTAATAGGAGCATGGCCTTGGGTTTCTCCATCCGTATGGGAAAAAGTTACTTGTCTGATGGTAAACAAAGAACAGAAGAATCGATTCACTGTCCTCACTTTTAAAAAGATGGTATGAAGCCATAGTGAAGCAATTTTAATTGTGCCTGTGTAACACTTGGGATCAGTAAGATCATTTGTGTTCTGTTTTTAGGGATCGGGGTGCTCCGGAGCACACACGGCATTAGAAATGCAAAACATGACCGCATGTTCTCAGGGCTCTGTCAGAGGGACATGAAAGAGCACTTGTGCTGGGATGCTCAGCTCTGAGGGTATTCTCTGTTCAGTGTGTATTTACAGAGATGTATGAATATTTGATTAATGAGTCATGGTCTCTGGAGAAATTTAATAACTGTGCTGCTGTACAAAGCTGGCTCCTTCACTGTTAACACAGCTGCCAATAGTGTCACTGACACTGGAGCCCTTTCTGCATCTAATGTATGCTGGGGAGTAAATTCCTTCGTTGCAAGAGAATCCATGGGACACATTATTCAGTTATCTGTTTTGAACTGTTGCAGGCTCAATTTACAGCCCCTGATTTGTAAAGATTTTTCCAATGGAAACAAGCAGTGACACGTGAGCCATAAAGCAGCAGTTTCATGAGGCTGTGTTGTTCCAAAAGTTAGTGGGAAGTCAGTTCAAAAGGAGAGTTGCTTTGAAAATTCAGTTTATAAAATGTAAAAGGAACAGTAGATGAAAATATTCATGGATAGCAGACTGCTCCAGCAAATTCTCTCTGCCTTAAAAGCTGTGTTCAGTGGGATTTCTCCAGTGAGGAGAGGTTGTTCAGGGGTACACAACTCTCAGGATGGGGCAGAAGTTTTTTTCCCCCAGTGACACCAGACCAGAAGGGATCTTCATTGTTGCTGAGCAGTTTCCCAAGAATAAGTCGCTGCTAATTTTATAATTTCTGCATTTTTATCCCTAATACCTGTGAAGAGAACAATTTTCACATAGGAAGTTAGGGTATATTTTAGTGGTGTTACTCCAGCTCAACTGCCTGATATAATAAGGGGGAAAGTGTCAAAAAAGATAAGTTTAGTGCAGAGGCTTTCACTAGAAGCTTTAACTGCAGGTTAGAATTATACATGCTATGCAGAATTTCCTGCAACACTTCTCCTTTGGGCCACAATGCATTACAGCAGACGTATAATGAAGCTGCTATAAAATCCGTGGTAATTAAGGGGGATTTGACAGTAATTGCAACAGTGAATCAACTTAATTATTACCTGCTTCAAAGAGAGCTAACCTGATGTTATAATCTAACCTTTCCTACTTCTAAAATGAGAGATTAAACAAGTATATGTAGCATTTAAGAATTAAATCTGTTGAGATAGAATTATAATAATATACTTTTCATATACATTTTATATCTATGTGTGTGTGTATGGGTACAAAGCAGCAAAAGGAACAGCACCATAAGCTGACAAGCTGAGTATGTGCATTCATAAAATAAACAGAACTGAGGTGAGCCAGCTCCTCTGCTGTTTGCTGAAAGCAGGAGACAGAATGCTGCTATAAAACCCTACGACACACACAAGCCCAGTTCCTTGAACAGCCTTGTAAGGGGATGTGGTGAATGTATTGTCTTTCCATGCCTAATTTTAAGCAAACTATTCTGAAACACGTTTAGGGTTGGCTGTAAAGCTGCAAAAGGGAGAAGGTGTTTTGCAGCCCTGCTCACACGCCCCTGCTGTGACGGCCCCTGGGATGTGCAGGATGGGAGAGTCAGGGTCACACAGCTCCTTTGTCCAAAACTGGTTTGCTGGTTTTCAGTGCCTTTGAGCTGAAAAGAAGGTTCCTACAATGTCTTACAACAGCTTTGAAGCTGGGACCTGGGCTACAGAGCTCCATGGATTAGAATCATAGAATCATGGAATCTTTTGGTTTGGAAAGGCACTTCAAGACCGTTGAGTACAACCATTCCCCCAGCACTGCCGAGTCCACCCATGTCCCCAGGTCCGCTGAGAGCTCAGGACTCAGTGTAGTTCCCACTCTTGGTGCTGCTGGGAGAGTTTTATAGTTCAAACACTGCTGCCTCTCTTACAGAATGATGTCCAAACCTCCAGGTGTTTCCTCTACCCTACCTTCAGACAATCATCATAATCATCAGCCAGAAACAGCCCAACGTAACATTGCTCTGATCAATCCTGGCCTGATCAATCCAGCTCCACTCACTCAGGGTCTACTGGCTGAGCCCATAAATCCGGTCATCCCTTTGGCCTTTGATTTTAGAGCTTTTGGGATGCGTTACCTGAGGCAAGGGCATTGTCAGAAGGTCAGTGATCCAAACCCTTCTCCAAACTCTTCCCCAGAGTTGGACCTGGCTGGTATATGCCGTGCTGTGCCTGTACAAGCAGGTGGAAGGTAAGAGCTGCAATAATAAAGCATTAGCTTAGAAAAAAGAGCAGCATTGTCATCATCATCATCACCATCATCATTGTGAAAACTCGCCACAGCAACTTTCACAAGGAGTTCATCTGCAAAACTGACAAAATTCTCTTCAACTCTGCTCTGAGGAGCGGTTTGACAATCTGAGAGAGGCACTGAGGGGCTGACTCCTGCAAGCCCTTAAAATAAATCTGCCAACATTCAATTCTGTTGTTATGTTGTGGGTTAAAGGTGTCCCCTGCCATGGGTGTGTGATTTAGCTCCATGGCAAGGACAAGGCCCAACACTGCATTAAGCCAGAACCATCTCGTCTTTAAGACATACTTTTAGAAGATTACAGCTGCTGAATCTGCCTTAAAGTAAACTTGGAAGCCCACCAGGCTTTGAACACTGTTGTCCAGTAAAAATGGTACAGAAAGCCAATTGAGCTTGGTGGTAATAAAAAAATCTCATTCTATTGCTGACTTGTGACTGTTAATTAAGACTAAATATATGACTTGCAGGGGAAAGCAGGCTGTGGTTTCTCTTTCTGTGCAGACAAGGTAATCTCTCCATCAGTCAGTACACCTGTAAACTGTGGAAGCCTCAAGGTGTCTGGGAACTCATCCCAGGACATGTGCCCAAAGAGCATCACACCTCTATCTCCTGATGAGGCTTTTAGTTATGATGCTCCTTCCTAAACCATGGAGAGATCCTCTGCTACAACTGTGAGTAAAGACACTTCAGGCTCCCAGGAAACAATCTTCTGGGAATTAACACCAGCAATGCTCCACACCCTGTTAAGTGGCTGTGGAGAAAACCAGGATCCCTCCTACATTTCCACACTGAGAAAAGACTGAGATTCCCAGGATCCCTCAACAAGCAGCTCCTCTCTGGACACTTGCATCCTGGAGCTCTGTAACTCTCACAACACTTATTCCCACCTGGAACGTGCCTGATGTGGGACAGACTACACTAAACCCAGGGTTGTCTGTTATTCCTCATCCCTCTTCCTGGAAACTGCTTGAGGTTCTGGGGTTCCAGGGCTGTGTCCTGGTGCAAGCAGTGGTTCCGCTCCTGTGTAAGGAGAGGGAATGGCAGACTTTAAATAACAAATTTTCACTGATGCCTTTTGCTATTTTTACAACGCATTTTGAAATAAATGACAGATTAACGCAGAAAAAAAGTCCTTCAGGTGCATGCTCAGGAACTATTTTTTCATAAGGTTTTAATGGATTCAGAGTTGAGCTCCACTAAAATCTGGATTTATTAGAAACGCTCCGTGCATTTCAATGGAGTTTTTCTCATGAATCTGGATATTTTACATTATTTCAATAGAGCTGACCCTCTGTTTCATTAGAAATGCTCCAATATAACCCATGGAGCATTTCTAATGATTCTGGTTTTACAGCAAATCCAAGGGTCAGCTGTACTGCAAACAATGGTGCTAACCTCTAGGTTTATTAGAAAAATGCTTTCTGTCTCAATGGAGCATTTCTAATAAATCAGATAAATAGGAATCTCCCAGAAAAATGCTCCACTGGTGAAACTGACAAATGGGGGTCATTGTTATTGAGATTTTTTTAAAAACAAAGGTTGTTTAATAGACTTTTTTGATTCTCTTTGTGGTGTGATCCCCTCCTATCCAGAGTTTAGCTCTCCACCATGAAGAACTTAATAAATATTCCACATAATTCCATCAGAAACAAGCACTGCTGCCTCAAAGTGCCAAGCATTTTTCACCTCACCCATGATGACACTACAGCAAGGCCCACTTCCATGACGGATCTGTGGTTGCCAGGTTGGTGTTCAGGGGCTTGGTGCTGTGCCAGGGGTTGGCATGGGTCCTTTCGTGCTCTGCAGAAATGGGGAGAGAGGGTGAGTGTCACAACAGCTCAGCACTGGGGGTCACCATTGACCCACTACAGGTGCACGTGACATTGGACTGCAGCAGATGACAGGAAGAATTTTTTAGACCTTTAAGTTTGCTTTTTGTCCAAATTTCTTCTAATTTCAATAGAAAAAACCCCATGTCATTAAATGTGTGGGCCACAGGAAAAGATGAAAAATTACCTTACACAGACCATCTCGACAGGCCTCTCTCCACATCAGGTCGTGGAGAAGTTACAGCTTATGGGATGAAGCTGCAGAGACCCATCACCATCCCTCTGGATCTCCTCCTGGTGTACAGGTGAGTGCTTGTAGGTACCTATGCACAGGCTCTTAGGAGGTTGGGGGGGGTGTATCCATGTCAGGAGAGGTGCAGGCAGGCTGGGCACAGACAGCCCATCCCTGTGCACTGACAGCCTGGATATGAAACCTTCTCCTCAGCAAGAGGAGATCCTGTGTCGTGGTGCCAGCAGGAACAGGAATCTGGGGCATGCACTGGTGACCTCGTGTTGATCCAGTCCAGGAAGAGTAAATGCAGTGCTGTGAAATGCAAAAAAAAGCCTTGGTAAGCCGAGACAAAGCTTTCTGTTTGAGAGGAAAGGCCAATGAGATAATTTCAATGACTCAAGATTTGGTTAGAATGTTCTGTATTTATGGAGTATATTCTGTCCTGTCCAGATTTCCCTGTGGTTCAAATACCACACAGTTACTGCATTTGGATTCCCTGTTCTCTCTCTGTGAATTGCAAATCCTCGGCTAAAAGCCAGTTAGTCTCAGTCTGAACAGCATTCCAGTCTTCTGCCCTGCACTCCCCAGCAACTTCAGGAAATCTGCTGACCAGTTTCTCTGAAAACCTGAAAATAAACCATGCTGCAGTGGTGACAAATCCACAAACCCAGAGACTCCACTTTAAAAATGATTGGTGTGTCTGAGTGCTCTCTTTTTTTTTTCCTTCTTGTCAAGTTGGATGATTTTACCCAGCAGTGAAAACAGAGAAATCCACAATGGAGTCAAACAAAAGGAATTTTACCTACAGGGATGCTGGATGTCTGCCCTCTGCCTGGTGCTAGAATATGGAATTGTGGCAGTGTGGGAAGATGCTGAACCGTCCTTCAGGAGGATCAGAGGGTGCGAGCACCACTGATTTCCCTGTTCCCTGGTTTCTCCCTACACAAGTTCCTGCTGCAGCACCAGTGTCCTCTAAATGATAAACCAGTTCTGTAGCAAAAAACTGCAGATCAGGGCGGGAGCCTGCTCGGTCAGGGGGATTATAGCAGAACCAGCAGTGGGATTTCAAGGCTTTTCCTACCCCAGGGGCACTGGAAATATCAGCACCAGGCCCACTCCCCCTCCCCACTCAGATGAGCCTCAGCAGTTCATCATGTCAAGTCTTGCTGCTGAGTGCTGTGTCTGGGGCCTCTGGCTGTCAGAGGCAGGATTTCATCCCAGGCTCCCTAAGGCCATATAGAGAGCCTAAAATGTTCATTTATGTTGCATATTGTCTGGCCAAACCTGTGTGTGCTTAAAAAATATCTGGAAGTTTAAAGGTTGATCCCTGTTTGTCGTGGTTTAGAAATTTCATTGTTAGTTTGAAAAGTTAAATACATTTATTGTTATGAACGGCAATGCTTTTGTCAACTCTTAGTGCTCCTCCAAAAAGTGTTTATATGTGATATGTTTCCTTCTGTGATGTGACTTCCTGAGCTCAGTCTCTCTCATTCTATTTTTGCAAAAAAGACAAATACCACTATACAAGTCTAATTCAGAGATATCTGTAAACATGGTATATGGAGTGCACAAATATTTTTGGATATGGGAATTAGTACCTTGACTTATCAGAATTTCTGTGTTTGTGCACATGTATTTCCATGTTTGTGCCCATATATGCTGTAGAACAGTATTCCTGTAATAATCAGCGTGGGCAGAAGTGTTAATAACATGGAGATTTATTTGCTGTATGTATTCAACGTACCTGCATAGCCAGAACTTCATCGGCTGCTCAGAATTTATTCCAACTTTCCATACGAGCTCCTTCAAACAATGCTAATTGTTTCAGAACCAAGATCATTGATGATAACTCTTTTAGGAATTGTCATGTTGTCTATAAATATTTAGCTGGATTCTATTTGCCAATGTACCCCTGTATTACAGATGAAAAGGCAGCATCTGCCGAAATTAGAAGTGGCCGCGTTTTCGCTGTGGCTTAATTAAATGCCAAAATTTATCTACATTAACAACAAAGTGGCAAAATTTATTGATCAATTCACATGATATAAGTTGACAAATGGCCCGAGCAATTTCCATAATTTTCTACACGTGTTAAAATTTGTAATGAAACAGGAATACTTTATCAGCAGGAGCTGTGGGTGGGAGGGGGCCGGGCTGTGCCCCGGGGCGCTGAGCTGAGCTCGCTGTCCAGCCCAGGCTCTGGGAGCCGTGTACAGATGGGCCTTTGACAGTCCTACAGCTGTTCTCCTAATTGTCCATTAAGTGTTCTATTGATTCTCTGATTCAAAGTACATGTCTTTCAGCCCAGGCTATCGTGTGAAGTGGCAGACACATTCCTCCTGGAATGACAGAGCTGCTTGAAACCTAAAAATGTGGGCTGCCAGTTCCAATTGAGGAGCCCGCTTTCAAAGGGAAGGCTCGGTTAAAGGAGCTTTGTGAGAGCGCCTTAGATTTGAGTTTCTAAACTTTTAGCATCAATCAATTAAAGCAGCAGCAGCAGGAAAAGTTGTAATTCCTCGTTAAGGGTTTGCACGTGGCTGGTAAAGCTCTTCCTGAGCATCCCCTGTTGTGATAATAAGGATTAGATCTTGTTTAGCTGGATGTAGATTTTATCCTCAGCCATCTCTGACATGTGCAATGATATTCTCATTTGACTTGCAAGTTCACTTTTAGCATTTTTTAAAAAGAAAATCATCTGCAATTCCAGCTCATGCCAGTCAGGAGCCTGTTTAAAATCATCTGCCTTTAATCTGAAGAGTGAAGGATAAGATGCATATCTGTTGCAAGGACCATAAATCTTCAAAGAAACAAATAGCCACAGATAAAACTGTAAAAGTTATTTAGTTCTCTTCTGAAAGAGGTTTATTAATCTAAAATTTCCAGTCCATTGTGTCATGATTTGGTTATCTCACTGTATTTCATTTCCTGCAATTGTATAAGCCTTGTGTATCAAGCAAAGAGATGGGAGTCTCAGGGCTTAAACTTGATCAGTTGCATTCAGTTCTATCACTAGAGCCAGGGGAAAAAAAATGAAATATAAAAAATAGCCACCTGAACAGAGATTTGGACTGTGAGGATTTTTATTCCCATTTCCTTGTATTTTACTGAGATCTGTATGAAGTGGTTTTATTATTAAATTTAAACTGAATTTTAAATCCTTGTTTGTCTTTTTTAATTCATAATTCCTGGTAGAAGGAATACAAACAAAGTGTTTATAGACTCACTGCTTGGGAACCATCCAGGGGGGTTGTGCACAAAGTGCGCTTTTCCCATATGCCACCAGTTTTAGTTGCCTTTGTATTTTTCTTTTTTAAAATCCCCATCATTTAGAAGAGACATGAAACTGTTTTTGATAAAGCTTAAAACAGGGAGAATTATTCCTCGTGTAGAAGATTTTTATCTTTATAGTTAATGAAAAGCCACTTTGCTGTGAGTGTTTAATATCTGATTATTCTTTAATCACCCTCTTTACCTCCTTGCCCACGTGGGTGTTGCACCCCAGTTATCTCTGTGTGGTTTTGTGTCTGAAAACCTTTACCCCCAGCCTCTATTCCACAGATTCACCAAGTGGGGCAAACAGCTGACTTGGACCCATCAATCAAATTAGTTACAGCCTTTTAATCTAAACGAGAAGCTCATTTGAACAGAATTACATTTTTTTTTTAACCTTAACCTATTTGGGACATCAAATTTACAAGCAAAGGCAATGTTTAATCCTAAGAAGTGAGGGTGAAAACTCAGATGGGGTTTCCAAGAATACAATGAAATTTCTACTTACACATCAAAGGCAAAAAAAAAAAGAAAAGAAATGGGGGGAAAATGGAAGTGAACAAAGAAAAGAAAGAAATTGTATGAAAGGGGAGGCATTTGACATTTTATAACCAGAGTTTCTCTCTCTATTCCATAAAAAAGAATATGTGTCAAATTAAAGAAACAGTGTAGGAAGCTGTAGTATATGTTCCCAGGCATTTCTCATTTTAGGAATGTAAGACTGGGGCAAACCCACTAAAAACCCCCCTGCACCAAGGGGACAGAAACCACCCATTTGTTTTCACCATCCGACGGGGAAACTGGAGAGTCTTTCTATTACAATAAACCATTTACTGATACCTGCAAAACACTTTGTAAATCCACCTCAACCCCAGTGCTTTCAATTACACCAGCAGCCAGTTTTTTAAAAAGGTTTTTAGAAGCTTTCAAGTGTGGACTTTTGTCTTGTTGAATGAACTTCAGCTACACTAAATTTTAAGTAAATTTGTGATGACTGAGCAATATACATTGGCTGAGCTAGAATCCAATAACCCACAGGACAAATTAATTTTCAACAAAAAGGGCAGAAACCTCAAGTGCCATGAGTATATGGAATCTCAGTCTATCTCTCTGGAGCCATTTTTGCAAATCACTACAGCTATTCATAATCTAAATCAGTCTCCTTTAGCAGCAGAAAGATCTTTTTTCATGACAAAACAGAAGATGACATTCATTAGTGCCTAACTTGCATAAGCTACCTTAAATTTATTGGTGCTCTTATACTTATCTGAGTAAGAATTCCTTTGTCTACAGCTATAGGAAAATTCCGGACGTACTACTTAAAAATATAAATTGTCACTTTTATCAGAACTTTTGGCAGTTTACTTTATTTTAGAAGTAAAACTGGTGGTTAAGGTTTTAAGGCTTCCAATGGGCGTTGTTTCAATCATGGTTAATCTGCACCCAGGATGACAATACTGATATAAGGGAGCAGTTGGACAAAAATCCCGGGAACTGCCACTGCCTGGAGCACCAGGCACTAACTTTTCCCTGGGTTTAAGTACAACTTATGGCATTACAAAAGAATCCTATGACTTGTGTGGATTCAGTGCAGAAAGACAAACCCTTGGCTGGTGTAGTACAGAATTTTCTGGACGGTGTCTCCCTTTTCTCCTGTGATGGATCATTTCTTACATGGAAGGTCATAGAATCACAACACGGAATCACAGAATGGTTTGGGTTTGAAGGGACCTTAAAGCTCATCCAGTTCCACCTCCTGCCATGGGCAGGGACACCTTCCACTAGACCAGGTTGCTCCAAGCCCAGTCCAACCTGGCCTTGAAGTCCTACCAGGCCATACCAACCCACCTGCAAATATCCCAAATCCTACAGGAACTGCAGAGCCTGATTATTGTAAAAATGCACATCAAGTCAGTATATAGGAAATAAAATATAAATGGATTTGCTGTAATGTGATGCGAGTGAATACTGGTTTTCATCCACCTGTTTTATAAACTCCATTTCCTGTCGTGGGTACAGACTGTTAATTCTTATATGCCTTTAGCTTGATGTTTCCTACTTGGGATACAACTGCAGGAAGTATTGTGACCTAAAGATTGACATACATGTCATTTGTGCAACTGCTCTTTATGTCTTTGTGCAGAAAAAAAAGTGGAATAAGCATCTGTCGCAGCCTTTGTTACAGCCTGGTTAGAGCCAAACGATCACGGAGTTGCTCTTGCCTCAAAACACATGAACATGATTTCAATTATCATTTCTTTTATATGGTGAAAGTGGACAGGAATGTTTGAATGACAAATGAGAGAGATAAAATAATGAGAATGGTAGTGGCTGTGCCTGCTCTCTATTTCTCGATGGAACGACTCTTGGTAGGTCCCACAACCCTGGAAAGTAACTGCCGAACTACTTGCAGCCCGAGGAAACAGTTCCCACAGTGGGGCAGAGGTTGCTCCAGTTCTTATTTTCAGCACAGAGTTTTGGTCCTAGGAAATGTGATATGGAAATGAGGCTAATACTCAGCTACAGAAAACACATCAGAATTAACATTCTCTTCTCTTAGAAAATCAGGCTAGAAGAATAAAATAACGTTACCAATCAAAGCCTCCTACTAGGAGCACAATATCTACTGTGTTTATTCATCAAGCACAGGCCCTGTCCCTGACGGAGTGAGAGGGATCAGATCTAGGGCTGGAAAACGTAAAAGAGATTTTGTGGTGTAGATGGGAAAATTCTTCTAAATTATTTTGCACGTTTTTTCCCCTCAAATTTGAGCAGAAGTTCAGGTGAGCTTTTATTTTGGGCCATCTCTCTTTGGAAAGAGGCAGCTGTGTCATCCCTGTTTTATCACCTCCATACTATTCCCAGCTCGGCTTCAGTGGGTGACCTTGGCCAGTCATTTCCTTCCTATAAAGTGGCAATTGGGCTGTTTACTCCCTTCCCAAAAGTGCCTGGGAGCTTAATTAATACCTGCTTTGAGATCCTCAAAAGATGCTAAACTGTTAACTATGTACCAAACCCAATCTTTGGAGTTCTAAACTTGGAAGAGGAAAGGGACTCTTAGGGATCTGTCAGCAAAGTGCCGCAAGAATGTAATGATGTCCTGCCTCTGTTCCTGAGAGCAGAGAGCTTTCTGCAGTGACCTTTCTCTGTCACTCTCATCTCTCTACAACCGTTTTCCAATCCAAGTTCCAAACTCCACCCAATGACTCTTCTCCAGCCTATTTTTCCAGGAAACACGGGAGCAACACTTGCAATGGAAGAACATCACTTTATGGGAAGGATAAGAGAGATCTCATGAGATCTGAATGTGGAACTGAAACCCTGGTGCTACTGAACACCTGGAATGAGCAATCTGCAGCTTTTTCTCCACCCCTATGATTTATGGAACACGGATGGCCATGCACTGGTGCCTCAGCTCAGCCTGGCCACGCTCCCTGCTCCTCTCACCTGAAGGATGGGATGACACTCATGGTTAGTCAAGAGAAGCTGCCAAGCACCCTCTGATATATAGTGAGAGATTGCAGATCACAGGACTTGTGAGGAGAACAAAATCAAGTTCTCAACCCCCAGGCATTGCTGTATATCTCAAACCACCCTTCCAAGGAAGTTATTACATGGGATTGGGAGCAGATCCAATCACGCTCTAATGTTTGCTTATTATTGTCAGATTTTAAACTGCAACCTGAGCTATTTGTCCTTCCTATCGAAGCTGATTGAGAGCAGAACAAAATAGCTCAATTATAAAGTTGCCATAGCTAGATCTCTTTAAAAGTGAGCCCAACTTAATTTCAGCTCTGCCTGGTTCATAGGAAATCTCTGCTGTAATTTGGCAATCTCAGGATAGTCCTGAGGGGTGGCATAAAATAAGGAGGCAATTCCCTCCTACCAGGCTGCTGGGTCTGCAGCTTCAGCTGATAGTATTGAAATGAAGATGAGATTTGTTTAAACCTCTCCTGGAGTGAAAGAGCCATTTCCAGCTGCTGCCATATCCCAGCCTGGAGTGGCAGCGGGGAGGGGACGGAGCTGAGGGCAGGTGGGATGAGATGATCCACACAGAAGTTCAGCAAGAATCACAATTCAGAGCGATTCAAACTGTCCTCTTCAAAGCATATAAAAATCATATGTTTTAAAAAAAGCAGAGGAAAAGAAGCTCTAAGACTGGAGGTGACACTGCAAACTGTTGCTTCCCATCTAATTTTTACAGCCCTCAGAAAACCGAGGGAGCCCACACTGCCCACCCACTCTCTTTTTCCCAAAGATTTGGGGAAGTGACTCAAACATTAGTTAAAAATTTAATAAAAGCATTAATAAAAAAATTAAAAATTCATCAAAGCATTAATAAAAGTTGTATCATCTCCAACATTTATGTTAACCTACAACAGAGCTCACGAATTTCCCAAACATGAAATATTCCAAATACTGCAGCAGGAAAAGAAGGATTTAACTGAGGAGAGTGTCTGGTAGACAAACACAATTGTTGGAGTGTCTTGTCTTCTCTGTGCTGTTTGGGCCTTTCCCTACCAAGGGTTTCTCTCTCTCTCTGCTACAGATGCTCAGTTTCTCTCCCAGATTTTCCTAAGACTTTTCAAAGCCTTCAGAATCAGGGCACTGAGCACTGAGAATGAATTTACAACAAACAAACCCTGAGACAGTCCAAAATCAAGCACTGAAAATCCAATGCCTTGGTTCCCCTGTGTTGCATCTCACCAGAATTACCCACTGTTCTGGCCTTGGCTGCATTTTCCCAGCTTAAAATAGAAATAAAGGCATTACGGTAACACATTTCCACCGGATCGTTTTCCTAAGTAACACAGAGAGAAAAATACAAAGCCTGAAGTAAACATAAAAAAAAAAAAAAAAAAATCAGACAGTACCCACCTATACAAAGAAAGTTTTTGACAAGAATTTCTCTGTGTGACCCAGTCTATGAGTTACCTTTGCCTACATTTACTTTCTTTCTTTACATTGCCATGTCAGAGCATCCAGAACTCGACATTAGATGCAAAACAAACCTCTGCAGAGAGGTGAGCTTTTGCAAAAGGATAAATAATCCTTTTGACTTGTGGTTAACGTGCCCATTCCCTCACACTTCACAAGTGGTGAATGAGAGGTCTGATTAAACATGATACAAAAAGAGCTTGCAAGTAGCACTGTTTACTAACATTTCAATTTCTATGCCTCATTTATTAGACTTAGAATAAAAAGGTTAGAGAGGTGTTTGGGATTGTCTTTAACCTTGATGATATTTCCACTGAAGCAGCATAATGGCTCTTAATTGCTTAAGTGAAGAGAACATGTTGACATGTCCTTCTTTGTGCTTAAAGCTCTGTGCCTAAACCATTATGCTAATTCAAGCATTATATACACCAAAGTATTTATGGGACTGACACAAGTGATGTTGCAGGTAAAGGGCTGTGAAATGGTCTGTAAACAGAGAGAATTGATTCCAGGCCCAAAGCAATGCTGTTAAAGTCACAGACATTGAACAGCCAGCCCTACAATTTCTATCCAGATTGTCACACTGGGTCAGGCGGTGTCAGCAGGGCTGCTGTTATAGATCAGATGGGTGGCTTTAATAATATGTAAACCAACCACATAAACCCAAATTAACATGGAAGCCAGACTTGACTGGGCCTTTTTTTTTTTCCTGTGTGCAGCAGTTTTGGTCACAGAATATTCAGTTGCAGCATTTGCTAAAACATAAACATGTTTAAAAACAGTGCAACTTACTCCTGCATTTTTGCTGCTGAGCCAACACTGCCATTTGAAGAGATCACAAGGAATATGTGCATCGTGTGCATCTCTGTTCAAAAATGATAAGTCCCATTAGGGGGTTTATTTGCTTGTTCGAGATATGAACTGGGTAGATTACTTGTATTTTCCTCCTTGGGTCTAAGGCTAGGAGGGAGGTTTTATGTGATGCTGAAATAATTTATTATCTTGCTTGTTTTGTTACTAGTAACCCATAGTTTTTGACACTGAACAGAATTTTGAATATCCAATTTCCTTTAAACCTGCATCTAATTTATTGTTTGCATTTCAGTAATTTTAGGCACCTAAATGAGACTGATCAGCTCTGCCTTTATTTCTGCTATTTTTTTTTTTTTTGGCTCCGGAATACTTGGACTGACACCTTTCTCTTTAGTTTTAAAATGATGCAGAGTAATGTCTTAGTCTCTGTATCTTTTTTTATACACTCAGAGCAGGCATTTCACTGATTTTCCTTTTTTTTAAATGCCAGGAGAACGGTATCATTCATCCTACACCTCATATGTGGAATATAAACCTCAGAGGGAAGTTCTGTATTTGTAGTAGTCTGTAAAGCATTATCATACTTTGGTGATTATTTAAATGACAAAATAATTTAAATACCTTCAAAACAACAGACCTAATAACAATTGTTTTTGCAAAAAGAAAAATAGAAATGTTTACCTTGAATTCACTCGAGTGTCCTTTGAAGCTGATCCTTCAATGAAAAAATTTGAGATTCAATAGACCTGAATAAAGATAAAAATCTAGAAAAATATGGAATAGTTGTACCCATTTGTCACCAGCAGAACAGCTCTGCATTTTCCAGCAAAGCACACCTTGGTCATGCATCAGCATTTTCTGGTTTTCACACTCTGGGATATTTTTGATTCAATGTAATTTTATAGATTGCTGCATCACTAAATAAAATTACACTGCAACAACGTTACCTGATCATGCTACTCCAAAAGATTTTGGAATTGTGCACGTGAGATGAGCATGCCCATTGAGACTCACTGTATCCTGACATTTCTTGGATCAAACACGTAATATCGTAACAGAATATTTGATGTATTTTTTAGTTTAGATGTTGGAATAGCAGAAGGTGCTGGGGCCATTTAACCGCAGGAATTCCCTTCAGTTGTGAAGTGAGTAATTTTGCAATATTCAGAAAAGTCACATAAATGGATGGAGGACTTGCAATAAATGAAGGGAAGGGTGGTTACATGAAGAGGCTGAAATAGGATGCAGGACCCAAAGTGGTGTCAAAGATTGCCTTTGTGATTTTGAGCAAGACACTTAATCTAAATCTCACTTTTCAGTCTGTAAAATGGGACTGACAGGATTTCCTCTCCTATTGAGATACCCGGACAGACAGAGATCGTCCCAACTCCTCATCCAGTGGATCCACCCTCCTTTTCCCACCACTCAGCCATACATGGCTATTTGCTACCTCTCACAAATATATATGTATCACCCAAAACATCCTCCTTGGGAAATGGGTTTCCAAAATATGACAGAGGATATTTTTGGCTGTGTTTATACTAAATGGCAGAATGTTCATTCCTTTGAAAATGCTGTGAAGCTGTTTAAGATTTATATGTTCACTGAGTGGTCACTATCAAGTTGAAAAATGATATGTATTATCTTCAAAAGCAAATTTTCTTGCCCAGTATGATCAACAGCCCTTGAACTGTAAGAATTCTACCAGACTAAAATATGTTGCAACATTTCTTTAGGTTACCTACTTTCTGGTTTTCTCTCACCTTGGGAAATGAAAACAGAATAGTCTGTCTCACATTCACTTCTCAGTATTTTGAATTTCCAGGGGTTTCAGCTTTTCCTGCTGTTATAAGATGCCAAATGGGGAAATAAAGATTCCTATAAAGCAAAACAATGTAAAGTGAACCGGG
>VXAY01006780.1:2306554-2341554 GCA_013399855.1 Oxyruncus cristatus | reverse complement strand
GGTACCTCAGGTACAGTTAATGGTGTAAGAAACACTATTTCCTGCACATACCACTACAGGGTCGGGATACTATTTTAATTATTATTATTATATCACATTGACCCACAAGTAAATTCTGGGCTTTAAAATCACACAAATACCCTTGTGAGATATCAGGGTCATCCGAGCTTCAAGGCTAACTGAGAGCATGGCTAAATTACTGTTGGAGCTTCACTTGAGATCACGTTTGCTAAATAAGAAACAGCCTCAAGCTGCACCAGGGGAGGCTTAGATTGGATATTAGGGAAAATTTCTTCCTGGAAAGGGCTGTCCAGCCCTGGCACAGCTGCCCATGGCAGTGGTGGAGTCCCCATCCCTGGAGGGATTTAAAAGCTGTGTGGATGTGGCACCTGGTGACATGGGTCAGTGGTGGCCTTGGCAGTGCTGGGAGATGGTTGGACTCCATGGTCTTGAAGGTCTTTTCAATCTAAACAATTCTCTGATTCTATGACACTTTTCCTGTGGAGCCTCATCGTGCAACTGAAATGATGTGATGGAGGCTGGCACAGCTGAGGGATCCCACGCAAATCAACAATGGCTGTGCATGGATAGAAGGCCTTGCTCACCTGGAACTGATTCCTGGGTTAATTGGGCAGAAGGCAACCAACAGTCCTGGTCTTCAGCAGAGCTGCTCTGGACTCCTTGGTGCTTCCAGCTTGTGATGCAGCAAAATTTTCCTCGAGTGCCCAAATGGGACAGCAGAAAATCCAGGGGTGTGCAGCATGAAGTGTGTTGCCCCTTTCCCCTCCTAGAGTTGAAAGAAAACTATTTAAGCTACTGAAATAAAAATATGAGGGGTCATTAAAATTTGTGGAGTAGGTATTTATTCCCCATTTTAAAAAAGTGTGAATTAGAATAGGACATGGCAAAGCTGCTCCACAGAGAAAATTGCTTCTTCCTTTGGCACACAGTGGTTTTCTTTGTGGAACGTTTTCCATCAGAACTTTGAAGTGCAGTATTTCAAAGTCCCATTCCCTCCTGTTTCCCTCCAAGCAACTGAATGATTGTCTAGTTACCCACAGGGTGTGAGGGGAGTACTCAGTGTCTCAGGGGGTTGGAGTCTCCATCTCCATGTAGATGCAGTCCTGTAAATTCTTAGGGAAACAGAAATGCCTTCAGGTTTTAGATATCTTAGGCACCAAAATTACAGAGGAATCACAATTGGATCCAATTTCCTAGATCACAGTTTTGGGTCCTGCAAAAACACTTGAAGGATTCTCCCTGGACCCTGAATGGCCTTTATTGCCATGGGAACTCCCTAATTCCTAAAAATCTCCAACTTCTCCCTTATGGACAGGAATTGTTTGGTTTTTTCATTTTTATAAACATCACAGTGAACTCCAGCAACCCAGACAGGGCTGATGGCAACGGCTAGCAGCATTTGCTCTATCTTTTCTAACCATAACAAAAAAAATCCACTAGTTCCTGCTAAACCTGGAAAAAAAGCACCCAATATGCTGCCAAAGCTCACGGTGTTTATCAAGCCTTGAAAAATTTCTGAGCAATTATTTTTATTTGTTAGAATGCTCGATGTCCATTTTATAAATCAGTGTTTAACACTCTCTGATGAGCTAAGGAAATAAATATCATTCACTTTTTGGAAAGAGGGTTAGTGAAGGATTAACTGACTCAGAAGCAGCAGCACTGGTGGAGGTGAGGGCTGGATTCCTGGGCTTCAGCCCCAAACTCAGCCACTCTGACATATCTCAAAATAGCACTAAACCTGACAATGTCCAATTTTGGTTACTGCAGTTCTGTCTTTCAGTGTCTTGTTTGTTGTGTTTGTACACTCTGGTTTCTCCTGGAGTAGGCAGATACAATTAAGACATTATCACCCTCTGCCACGACAATTCTAAATAGTGGAAAACAAAGCTTAGAAATGGGAGAAGGAAAGGTTTGAAGGATGCACTGGAAGCATGAAGACCTCTTCATGTGAGGGATCTCATGTGACTTATTCCTTTCCACCTGCACTTGCTGGGAGATGTTTGAGCAGGTCGCACAAAGCCACCAAGAATAAAGAGGGTTTTAGGCTGAAGGCACTCAGATACAGGACAGCCCACCAGCTTGGAACAGGCTCCAGATTAAGCTGTAATTAAAACATACTGAGAAGATATTTTTGGGTTTCTGCTTCAAGACTGGGCCAGTGGACCGCCCACAAGTCAAAAGTAAGTGACCACATCTTCTTGCTCCTCACAGTGCAGGAACTACAGACAGGAGGGATTTCCAGGTGACAGCTGACAGCTCCTCTGCTAAAGGAGGGGTGGAATATGAAGCAACAGCTTTTGCTTCAGCCAAGAGCTGCTAATGTGGGTCCCTTTGCTTAGCTCCTTCCTCATCACTGAACATCCTCTACATGGACCCACTAGAGAGTCCAAGTGGAGGAACAGAACAACGAGGCACCAAGCCTCTTGTTCGTGTAAAGTTCTTAAAAAGGAAAAGAACAGATCAGGACTGGCATTATGGCTGCTGGGGATTAATATTTAAGCACACATCCCTCCTTGCACCTGTCACATTGTCACCTACATCAGTGTCCTCCATCAGAACCCTCTTTACAGCTGACACCTCACTCAATCAGGGCAGTGCTGGACGAGCTGTCTGCAGAATACGACCCCAGGCTGGAGGGCTGGGGTCCTTCCTGCCTCTGAAGCTGATGGAAAGTCCATGCAGCTACAGCAGAGCAGCTCAAACGTGGCACGTGGACAGTCCTGGCAAACCCTCACGGAAATCCAGCAAGAGGGTGAGAACCTGTGGACAGCTGTGGGGTTCTGTGGGTGCTTGTCAGTGTTTTGTCACATCTTTTGCTCCTCTACCCAGGTCCAAAGCACCAAAGCACTGTGTGACCCACCTCACCAGGAGTCCTGGGTTTGCAATTCCAAACACAGACACATCACAACTGGAAAAGCCTTCCCCAGTTCTCTGGTGATCCCTGGCAGAAGCCAGACAGAAAATGATGCTTGTGTAGAAGTGAGTCCCTCCTGTTCTACTCCTAGAGTTTTATTCAGCCATAGGAATTTGACTGTGGGAGAGTGAAAGACTATGAAAAACCTTGGTTGGATCCTGGAAGGACTGGTTTTTATGGAAAAAAACAACTCTGTCATTTTTTTGACATCAGCTCCTGATACAGAGGGTCTGTACATTTGTGTGTGTGTGAGAGAGAGTGAGATCTGACAGTCTAAGTATGATGTAATTGAAGTATTTTGGTACGGCAAAATGGAACAGAATTACTTTTCCTATTATCTTCCAAAAGTTATTGAAAACTATATGAAATATATTCTCCAGGAAAAAAAAAAAAAGTAAAGTTTTTTTTTTTTAAATGCAATTTCTTTGGCAGTTTATTCATTCGTTTTTCATTCACCCTCTTTTACGTTGTGAAGGCTTTCTATTACGAAACATTCCGTGGAAAAAAAATGAACAAAAAAAAAAGTATACTACTTCTTTAAAATATATTGCAAGAATCCTCATTTCCAGATTTTTATTGCAGCACTAGCTGGTATTCTTGCATGCAGTTTTGTAATTTATTCTGAACATTCCACTTAAACCTTTTTTCAATAGCATGATTTTATTAGAGTCAGCTCACTGGACTTTCCCAAAAAGGTATTTAAGATCAAATAAAACCAGTGCTTGGAAAAATATCATTACAATATGAAAGCAGTTACAAAAACATTAGTACTGCAAAGTTTTATTTCAAATGGCTGAGCCTGCTGTACCCCAGGTTATTGCACT
Organism: Oxyruncus cristatus; assembly: GCA_013399855.1. NCBI lineage: Eukaryota > Metazoa > Chordata > Aves > Passeriformes > Cotingidae > Oxyruncus > Oxyruncus cristatus. Next base: position 2,337,792 of record VXAY01006780.1, on the reverse strand, counting down.
TCTACTTCCTCAGACACACTCACTGGAAAAATGGGAAAAACTGTCATCTTAGCAGTTTTTACCTGTTTCTCAAAAAAAGCACCCAATTTATAGGGAGATAGCGATTTTTTTCAGCACCACCGTTAATAAGAACAGCAAACCATCCTTTGTTCCTGCATTCTTTGGCTTTGCAGGGGATTGTTCTCTTCCTTGTAGAGGCTCCAGGGAGCTCAGTGACTCCCCAGAGTGAATAGATTTGGGGAAAATAGTGGCATGGAAGTGTGGCTTGGGAAGAAGGGCAAATCTGTGGCTGCTACACCCCAAAAAGGTTCATTTCAGCAATAAATGCAGGGTGATTGCACAGGTATTCCACACAAAACACCCTCTGGGCTCTCCCTACTCATCCCTAATGCTGCACAGCAGGGATGATGCTGTGCCCCAATGCTCCCAGCACCATTCCCACTGGGAATGCAGCTAGAAAAAGCTCCCAGACCTGCATCTCCCCACAGCCAGGCAGGCAGGGCAAATATTTGCCTTCTTCAGTTGTTATTTTCACCACAGAATGACAGACTGGTTTGGGTTGGGAGGGACTTCAAGGATAATCATTCCAACCCCCTGCCATGGGCAGAGACACCTTCCGCTGGACCAAAAAGTGATCAAACAGGAGATAATTGACAGCTGGCACTGGGGGAACTGGAGTTCAGCCCTATCCTCCTTCCGTATCTTTGAATTTCACAGAATGCATTTTAAAAGAGGTCTTTCTGGAAGTGTTCCTGCCTGTAACATCCCTGTAAATGTTGATGGTGGTCAAAAGAAAAAAATCCTTAAACTGAACTAAATTAAAATCTAATCTAGAGTATAAATGAAAATGAAGAAATAAAGGAAATCTTGCTTCCTGTATCACCACATTCTGCGCCACAGGATTTTATTTTCTGTTCTTTGTATTTGAATACTTACATTTACTTTATGGGGCCAATCCAAGGGGAAAGCAATCATTTGAATAGTACCCCTTGTTCCCCCTTTTCCCAACCCTCTTCTTGGCTGTTTTTTCCCAAGCAGCATGTGGGCCAAAGCAGCATCAACACACTTAAGTTTGAAGATTGGTGCCATGTCTGGACTTTTAAATCCTCTTTTAAACTCGCAACTTACTGTTCATATTACTTTTCTAAGTAGAAATATGCTTAAAAAGTAAAGTCTTTATTGCTTCTTAAAAGGCGTAGTGCTCTGTGATAAATTCTCATATTTTGACTGTTAATATGTTTGAATGAAAATTATTTATACATTTTGGTGAGGTTGAATGGTTTTCATTTGATTGCTGCCTCTGGAAATGAAAGCAGAGTAGCAGGAAATTTCCATGTCATGCTGTGATGTATATCCAGATTATGAGCTGATTGTGCAGCAGATGAACACCAAGTAAAATCATTTGCATCAAACTGTGACAACTGCAATTCCTGACAAGGCCTCTTAGTTTTTTGGGCTATTATCATTGTACAAGAATATAATCTATTGACAGCAGGGCTGTTTAATACATTTAAAGGCAGACAGTGGAAGAAATCTTAACTGTTTTCATTCACCACTGCACAAGGGTGCAGATCAAAAGTGAATTATATTTAAAAATATGCATGTATGATGATAAGATGCATGACATTCATCAACCTGTTTAGTCATGGTTAAGCTGCACTGCTGAAGATCCAATATTACTGCCATATGTGGGCTGAAATAGAGACGTGAGACTGGAAATTAGATTATTGCCCAGTAGAAGTGAATAAACAGGGGAAGACATTCTTTCTTAATCTTTCTTAACCTTTCTTCTTGTTTTAAATCCTGCCCTTTTGTACTTTTAGAGGGGTGTTTTGTCTTAATGCAGCTAAGCAAATTGAAACTTTTTAAATCTGCAGGAGTCTTATTCCTTTTTCTGTGGCAAAAAACATCCCTGTTTTTTTCTACAATAATAATAATAAAAAAGGGTTGCCTTTGTAGGACCTCTGATATCAGCTGGCTCTGGATCAGGATCCAAATAAATGCATTACATTTCCTGTATCAGGTATGATTTTTGAAATTATTTGGGTAATTAATTAAGGTATTAAAGGAGATAATTGAGGGACAAACTATCTAATTGTAAAAACCCCATATTTTTGGTGCTTTTTACAAAATGCTGCAATCCCCTCCAAGGTCCAGGGTAAGTAATTCTTGATCTCCTTGTTTTTTGGAGCCTGGGGAGTACAGGCAAACCCAAACATTTTACCCTAGAGGGAAGAATTTCAGCATATTTGTTTTGCTATTTGATCCAGCGTTAACAGTGAGCAAAGATGGAAGAATTAAAAAGTGCTAATTGTTAAAATCTGCTTTCTTGACTTCTGCTTGCACTCAGCAGTTCCCCCCAAGGTAAGACAAGGCTCTCAGGTCGCACGTCTGCGGGTGTTGGAGGGGGTGTGGAAAAGCAGGAAAATTATTATTTCTGGGATCTTCAATAAAATTCCAAAAGTTGACACCATAATATGATTCCCACAGTGATGGCAGGAGATTGCCAGGCTGGATACACCCAAATTTTCATTGGTGCACTGTTGTGTCAGAAAACCCAGGAAAGGCAAAGGACTAAAATTGCTGGATTCTTTTTTTCCTTCTTTATGACTTGTTGGTGCAACACCAGTCACCTGAGCCAAACTTTGTCAGTCCCCTCATGATGAAGGGGAACTGTGCAGTATTTCTTACCTCCCCGGGCTGTCAGCAGGGTGGCTTGGTGGGACAAAGGCATTCCTGGTGTGATGTGGAAGGAGCAGTTGCTCTGCAGCCACCTCAGTTCAGATTCCCATTGGAGGTCCATTCCTGCCTTTGCCTGCACTTTCTGAGGAGTGAAGTGGGCTCTGGAGATCCCAGGGGGATGTTTTAAGCTGTAAAAATGATGAGAAATAAAGAAAAGATGGTCAACAATGATGAAAATGTAGTTTTCTACAGAAAACCAAGAAATGGTCCTTGATTCACCTGAGACCAAAATTCAGCTCTGTGGTTTGGGAGGATGACATGCAAAGCGTGGAAAACTCTGGACTCAAAGAGGGTTTTTTTCTCCCTAAATCTGAGTTATTATCCCAGTTCTGCCCCTGGAGAAGGCGACACCCAACCAGTCCTGCCTTGGGTTGACACTGACCCTGAGCTACAACCCAGGGCAGGGCTGGAGCGCTTCAGAATATTCCCATCTCCTGGATGGAGCTTTCTGTTGCTTTATTTTGACACTGGAGAGGTTTCTGTGTCGGTAACTAAGCATCAACCATTTGGGGGTCTTTCAAATGTCAGCCCAGAGCTGATATGAAATCAAACCTGGTTTTATTGGATCCTCCTGATCCACCGGAGAAAAGCTGGAGATTAAAAAGTTATCAGGTTTATGATGTCGTCCTTTTTGGAGCTGAGGAGCAGCTGTTGCTACATAACAGCTCTGAGCATGATGAACATTTTGGGAGAAGGGGTAATTTTTAAATGAAAAAAAAAAAGGAATGTAACTATTCTGGAAGAAAATCTGGCCACTGACTTCCTCTGACATGTGGAATAGGCTGTGATCGTTTTTTGGGGACTGCACGATGCAAAGTAGAACGAAGCTGGTAATAAGCAACTTGGCATTTATTCTTTATGGAGGAATATTTGTTCCTCAAAGTCAGACTATGTGGAATATTAGCATTTGAATAAATTATTCAGCACTTTCTAGAGAACGCAAGGGGAAAAAATCTTTGCAGCATTATAACATGACAATCTACAGGGGAGCAGAAAAAGAAGGCTGTCATTTTTTCTTCAATTACAAAAGGCAAATATTTATTATTTATAAGTATTCGCCTTGTATAGGCTTAAATGTTATTTATGAACCTGTTGCATAGTGATTTTCAATGTAACTCATTATTTTTAGCCTTAGGGTGTTGTAAAGGAGCATGGATATATTTAATGACACTCTGCTAGTCAGCGCAATTACACTGTAATCATTATGTAAAATGTGCTATTAATTAAACCAATTTCTAGTTAGAACATTCTCTTCTGCAGGGCTTAATCTTAATCTCTGGCAATCTTTCTCTCTGTTTTTCACCCATTAATTATATGATTACTTTTTAAGTTTCATATGATAAAATATGTTTTTATTTTTAAGCTTGATATGCTCAATTATTTGTATTTATCAAGCCATTTGCCTGAATTATTGAAAAGGCTTTATTTGCCAAACAAAAGGAAAGAGAAAAGAAACATAACATGAAGCAGTTCTCTGGGACTCAACAGCAGTTTGATGGTTTACAATTGCTTCTGATCTGCTCTTTACATGTTCTAAGGCTGAATTTAATTTTCGGTTCAGAAACATCTCATCTTCAATCTTCTCTTTTTATCCTAATTACTGCACAGAAATCTACACTTATTTTTAAATGCTTCATTTATAAACAGAGGCAATTTCCCACATTTTACCCCTTTTTTTTTTTAAATGTAGCTATATTAAAACATTGCTCAGTCTAAATGTAGTTGACTTGAACACCAACCAAATAATTAATATTAAGATTTTATGGTGTTTTTTCAGCTACAAATTAATAGTGTTAACAATTCCAGTTAAAATAATTGCATCTAAATGTCTACTTTGCTTTAGAAAAAGAAAAAATCACCTAATTTTGAAGTCATCCTTGCTCTGCTCTGCAATGACCCCTTGTGGAAAAAACACTAGAAAAGAGGAGGAATCATTTGTGAAGTCTCTGTATATTCCCTGGAAATTCAGCGTTTGCTTCTTGCCAAGACTGATTGTGAGGCATTATGGACTAATAAGCCTGAAAAGCGTTGGGTAAATTTTTTCTGGAGTCCCAAGCTTTTGGGAGGTCTTCAATTCAGGGTCTCCAGGGCAGGGTCTCTCTTGCAGCCTCTCAAGGCAGCTCCTCCTCAACCCGACCTCATTGTGCTGCTGTGTGTGAAACCATCTCTCCCGCTCAGCCTTTGCTGGAGAACTCCCAAGGAGTGGTGGAAAACAGAAGTGTTTCTTTCTAATGCCCCACCCCACTCGGGATTTACACCTGGGAGGAACAGGCCCCTACATGGTGTGGGAGCTGCCTCATCCTGTCCCTTCTGCCAAGGTTGTCACCTGCTCCAGCAAACAGGAGGCAGATGGCCAAGTATCACATAATCATCAATCTCATCCACCCACTGCATCCACCTCGTATCCAGCACATTGTCACTGTGCTGAGAGGTTCCCAGCAGAAGCCCAGGGCCCTCTTCCCAAAGGAACAGCACCCTCTGTGCTCTGGCCTTAATTAGGGGAGTAAAAACCTCTGGGGAAAGTGTTCCCCAGCCATTTAATAAGGTTTTGCAGTTTGGGGCAGCCAGAGAAAACCAGGATTGGAAGGCAGAAGGAGGACTTCAGGTACCATATGTCTCATTCTGGAATTGTTCTTATACTCCCAAAAAAACCAAGATGTGCTGCATCCTCTTACACTGCCCAGCCCCAGTTTGTTGCCTTCTCTGGCACAGCTCCAGCAGTTTTGGGCTGCTCTTGCCTGTGCCACCCCAACAGTCCCAGCTCAGGCAGAGCAGGGTCCAGGGGCTGCTCAGACACAGCTCCCCATGGGCAGTCGGTGGTTTTGCTGTTCGTACAGAACTCCAGCACCAACTGGAAATCCCTACAAGACCCATTACGGCATTTACTGCTCTCTTGGTGTTGCCTGAGGCAAGAAAAGCAGCTGCAAGGGAAAGGAGGGATCAGTCCCAACCTACCTTGTTATACCCACAGGACAGCACCCCACCAAATGTGCCCAGTAACAAGGGCCATAAATTTCATGATGGAAAAGGAGGAATTAGGGCTTTGGGGTACAGTGCATACCCAATGCCCATCTCCCCAGCACAAACCTGCCCAGCCTCAGTCTCATCACACACAAATACATGTACGAGTAGGAACATATGTAAGAATAATGTCTACAGATAGTCCTTAGCATAAATAAGAAAGGGATCATGAGGTGAGGTCTCCTCTGGGATCCCACTGTACATTCCATCAGCATTGTCCTCTGTGCTCAGGGTGCAAGAAACAAGCAGTGGAGCATGTGTGTTCCTGATAATTCTCCTTTCCCCATTGTTAAGTTTGGTTTTAGGCTGCTCTTCTCTGGATGAGCTCAGCCCTCTCACAGAGAGCTCCTGGATCTGGCAGCAGGTACCTCGCAAAGAGTCCCTGGTGAACAGTTCCCTGCAACTCTATTTTTAATATACATTGCTGACCCTAATGATGGTCTATTGAGATGAGGGCAAGGAATGTCTGATCAAGTGGAGATTAATTTTTGACTGTGCTGTCTGGAAATGCATGAAAATGCACTCCTTTTTCTATTTAGACTCACAGGATGCTTTGATTGATTGACTAGTTTACAAATGAAGGTGATAAAATTAGGTTGAAGACCACATACATTTCTTAAAATGAGTCTGGCTGGTCGTGGAGACAATGAGGTTTGGACAGATTGTATTGCTGGTTTAGGCAATCTTCTGAACATGTCAAGATTTATAGACCTGTACTGTAATGTTACAATTGCAGCTCACTGATATAGGTTTCTTTGCAAATTCTTTCCCATTTTATTTGAAAAAGGCCATTAGAGAGTTATAGACTATTGAAAAAGCTTTTTCTTTCCTAACCCTTAATAAACTCTTCCAAACAAGGACTACTGCATTTTTGTATTAAATTTAGACCAAAATCTATAAAACATGTTCTCCCAGGTTTGGATAATTTGATTATTATTATCTAAATGGAGTTATGGTTCCTATTGGCTTGGAGTAGCATACATAGTAAATAAAAGTTAAGTTAAGGTTTGTACAAGATCTTAGGACGCTGAGGATTTTTCACTCTTCATTTGGATTACTGGATTTTGGGAATGGGAGGTATATTTCCCCAGGTTGAGGAATTATAAAAATAAAATCCTCATAATGTAGTGCTGAAATTAATGTTGCATTGAACTAGAAACAAATTACTATTAACATTTCTTTATTCTTACTGTTGCAAAAATACCCACAGAAGCCTTCGGATTTTCTTAATAAAACAGACAAGGTTTACCAAACAAATGAAAACAGACGACGATGGGTTTCATGCAAAATTAAAAACCATGATGACATTAAAAATCATTACAAGAGAAGAGCAATAGATGAGATATCAAAGCTCTTCATGAATTAATAATAAATCCTATTTTATACATTTTGCCATCAGACTAATGTTATCCAAGAACTTAGTCAGTGATGTCCTAGAGAGGGGGCCTGGGTATGCTTAAAATGGGAGCTCCTGGATTTTGTTTTCACAAAAAATCCACCAAAACTGTGACACTTCCATGTGTTTGGAGGGGGAAGACAGATCAAGGTTTAATATACATGGCTCTCAGGACATCAATAAATATCATAAATACAGAGCTCGGCATGTCCTGTCTCTGGAAGAGCAGTGAGGATGCCCCAACATGGAGCAAGACCAGCTCCCTTTCCTGCTGTGAAATAGGGTGTAAAGCTGTGGGAGCAGCAGAAGCATTTCAGGGGTGGGAGCCTCAAGGGAAATGCTGGATGCCACCACGACCCATCAGGCAGATGAAAGAGGCTGCTTTAATAAAAGCCCTGTGGGAGCATCTCTACCTCCCACGGAAACTCAGAGGTGGGAGGACCAAACACGCCTGCGAGCCACCCTCCTTCCCTGGGCTGCCAAAAACACATCCTTTGTTGGGGTACAGCATCAAATCCAAACTCCATGTGCCTCAGGGGCAGGCTCCTTCCTCACCCAGCAGTTCCACACTCCAGGCTTCAGCAAAGCTCCTCATTTCACCACCTCCCCAGGATCTGCCAGATTTTCATTTAATTTACCTATGCCTTCAGGTAAAAGTATTTGCCTAAAGCAGGGATTTGCCTTTCCCCAGTCTAAGCACAGCATCCCTTCCTTCAAAGCCCAGCCCTAAAACCCAACACTAATGGGGATTTAGGAAGGTGAAGATCACAAATCAGAGTAAAGATGAAGCCTGCAGCAGTGGGGCAGGAGGGACACAGCCAGGCCCAGTCCCCACATGGCTTCTCTGCCTGCAAGTGTTGATTTTGGGATTCTCAGTTATCAAGGGAAGAGCTGTGAGGGGAGGAGTGGTGGGAGATGTGCCTGGGAAGTTCCCAGTGCCAAAACATCACTCATTTAACACTGGGATGTCAACAGCTGATGCTTCTCCTATGATCCTGAGCTTGCAGTTAGCCCTGCATATCTCATGGGATGCTGCTCTGTGGTTTTTGTTTCAACCAGTCAACGTTTGCTTTCTCTTATTCTGCTAATTTTAAAAATATTTTAAAAGAAATTCCTATTAGAAGAAAACAATAAATATATTAAATCTGAAATTGGCTGGCTACTAAAGACCCAGTGAATGTGTGGGTTGTTTTTCTGTAGGGCTCTGACAACTTGAATAAAGGTTATTACAAGACGGAATTTCTCAGGCCAACGGGCCAACCATATTCCGAGCTTTGCACCCTGTTGCAGATGGCCCATGATGATTTTTAATATAAATAACCCCCTGTCTACTGAGGAAAAATCAGCCTTAAGCAGTCGAATAAATGCCCTCTAAATCTAATGCTAAATTTCTGATCACAGACGACCTAATTTTCTGTTCTTTGCTTAAAAAAATAGGTTGCCTATTAAAAACACAGCATTAAAGCAGAAGAAAAGAAAAGCCTGCAAATCAGAAAGGACCTTGATATTCCTGGCTTAAACATGATTACTTCACTCTATCTATTCTAATGCACTTGAAAGCAGGTTTACCCTCCTCCCCACCCACCCTAATGGAGCGACTCCTGTAATAGCTCTAAATGTTTTCTAGGAATGTCTGAAATCTTCCAACAGAGGTATTTAAAGGTTTAGCTATGTTTGAAATCCAGCTATTTTTCAATCTCCCAAGCCAGCCAATCCAGGTGCCTGTTAGTCTACAAGTGTCTGCCATCTTTCTCTGATTGTCAGTGGGAATAGACTGATGGATCACTTCCCTGTGTCACTGCTCTGGACTGGTGACAATCAGGGAAATGATTGTGTCTGCCTCTACACATATCTGTAATTGATTGCCTAAACCCTAAGACTCTCTTTCCCAGTTGATATGATGGAACATTGGACTGAAATCACTCTCGATGAGGAGGAGTCAGGACCATTTGTTATTTACTTCTTTCCTTGTGCCTTCCTTCTCCCCTGCTGGAATTGTCCCCCAAGAACACATTATGGTAATCACACAGAATGTATGTATAGGAATCAATCAAAGGCAGAGCCGTCACAAGAGTTATGACATTACAAAGTCTGTTTGTAACTTTTGATTTATGGAAGATTTTCTGGTTTATAAATTGAGAGTGAGGCATGTTGGGATGGCTTAACCCTTGAACTCCTTGGTGAGGATAAAAAAAAGCAGGGGAAAAGGAGAATTAATGCAGAATGGGCAGAGCCAGGCTTCCCTTACTTACTCATAATCACCTGATTATGGAATGAGATTAATCTTATTTGCTGTGTATTTCCAGCCTGTAAATGTTTTTACATGAAAGAAAAATGCTTTACAGGAAAACAAATAAATACAAATCCTGCAAGAAACCTTTATAACCAAAGGCTATGAGCTGCTCAGACTACACATATGCTTAATTTTTGTGCTGTGGCATCCGGCAGCCGTCCATCCCTGTTCCCCAAAACATATGCTTAACTTCAGCTCTGAGCCTTCATCTTATGGAACTCAATGGGTTTTAAGCACATACTTACCTTTAGGCTTTAGGAGCTTTGCTAATACTGATGAACTTAAACATCTGCTTCCTGTCACTTCGCTTTTCACCTCTGCACGGTCCCACAGCCTTCAGGTCTGAGACCTGGTTCTTAGCTATGCAGACATGGACAGAAAATAAAGGCTTAAATGTATATATAGTATGTCAAATTAATGCTACAAAGGTATAGGACATACATATTCAACAGCATACATCATTATTTATATCTCAGGAGGTGTGTGTATGACTTAATGAATGGCTCAGGGTGTGTGAGAAAAATATTTCTGTGTATCCTGTATACTTGCATATACTCATTGTCTTCCCCAGTCTGAATAACTGCACTATCCTTTTGATGTTTTAAACATATTATTTTGGTTTTTAAAAGTGTATTTGGAAACTCTGAGCCCCTACCACATCTCTATCTACCACTAACCCTTCCTCTTTCAGGGCTTCCCTACACCACCTCATTTCTACTTGAACACGCCCCTTTGTTACTCTGCTTTAATTCCTGATACGGTGCTTTCTGAGATAAGCAGTTGTTTTTCCGGCAGAAAATTGTTTTTCCATGACATTTTGCTTGAATGCATCCTTATAAAACAGGCTGTGTTAAATAGCTGGTATGTTCTAGTTGGGAATGGATTTCAGTGGAGCATACAACAACTTCTGAACGTGTGGATACAAAGGTCAAGTTCTCCAAAAATGTGGTAAACTGATGTGCTGGTAAGACATTGAAGATCTTGTATTTAAATCAGATACAAAACTACATTCTACCCTCATGGAAAACGTTATAGAAGGTGCTTTTTATGACCCTTTGCTTCATGGGATGTATTCAAAACACTGGAAAATCTCAAACTGTAAAGATGAGAGGGACACCCATCACTTTTGATGTGGGACATTGTAGCTTTTACCACTTAAAATGTTTAGAGGCTCCTCAGAACAGCCAAAGGGACAGAGTGGAGAGAGCAGCGCTTCCACTCCTTGGACAGGCTTTGGGAAGTGTTTAGGGGGAAGCTGGTCCACAGAGGTAAATCACCAGAGCAAAGCCACATCGCACTAAATTCCAGATATAAATTTGGAGCTGCTTCATGTGACTTCAGTAGGATTAGAGTTTTATTTTTGTTATTTGTTGTGGCGACAATGTAGAGGTTTAGCCAATGCTCAGACCCCACTGTGCCCAGAGCTGGATGAAATGCCACAAAGAGACTCCTCAAACAGAATCCTCAAACCTGTGGGTTGCAGTAGCATGACTCCAGCTGTAAAAGTCACCCCAAGAGTAGAATTTAGCTTATCCCACACTCAGAAAGTTGCATGATTTTCAAATATTTACCTGATAATCTTCACTATGTAATATATTTAGCCATTCTGCTGACAGCTGTACTCATTTTATCAGCTAATGGCTAAAAGAAATCAGGTTTTCTTTTTAATAGCATAGCAGTCCTTCTCTGCTTAATCTCCTCCTTCAGCTTCAAACTAAAAGCTAATCAGATTGCAGATCCCACTGGGCACACTCTGTGTTTTTTTAATACATTAGGAAACCTCTAGCACTTGCACTGGAAAACTTAAAAAACCATTTAAAAACAAAAAAGAGGAATAAATGAAAATGTCATGAACCTGGAAAAGTTAATTAAGTAATTTTCAAACAAAAGGCTTTTGATTGAGAATAAAATGCCATGTCACTTATTAAGAGCTAACATTTTTCCCTCTACAAAAAGTTCAACAAAGAAATCAGAATCATTACAAAATTTAAGCAATACAAATGGATGCCATGAAGTTCTGCTGTAAACTGTTACAGATGAGCTAAGTATGAAATACAGGCTTAGTAGAGTATTTTTATTCATACCTCTGTGTCAGGATATCACCTTTGATCTTTTATAGACCTTTCTCAGCCTCATGGACTATGATTCAACTTCTTTCCCATGATCATTATTTTTACCCTTTTTAGAGTTGCACTTGAACCAAAAATGCAGACCAAATCTGGAAATATTAATATGTTCAAAGTCCAAGGCTTGATTTGCATCTAAATTTTGCCGAACTGACACAAGTTACATATAATGACCCACAACAGTTCTTTGGATCCAAGCCTTGATGAAGATACACTCATGATCTTGATTTTACTGACTGATCAATATGTAATACTTAGAAAAAAGTAACCAGGTGTTGAAGGTTGATAGACTTTATAAAAGGTAAGAAAACCACGACAGGATTTTGTCACCCCCCCACTGACAATGGACAGAAGCCGCTAAACTCCAGTTCCTACAGGGCAATGGTTCCCAGCAGCAGGTAACTCCAGAAACCTCCACATCTCTGTGGCTGTCCCGTGCCTCTGCTTCATTCCCTGTGGATCAGAGGTAGTGACAGTGGTTCTTGGTTATAGCAGGAATGTTCCCGAGCACTCTGTCTGATGAACCACCACCCAGTGCCCACACAGTGCCTTTCCTTTTTCTGGATGAGCTGTGGGGAGGCAGATCATGAATAATTAAGGTTGTTACCAGGATGGTTCTGGTACTGTGAGGGCTTCGGGGGCCTGAAAATGCAAATGAACAAATCTCATCTCCCTGAAGCACCTTAACAGAGAGTCCTTCTCCTGTTTCCTTTGATTCTTCCCACCAGCACACACATAAACTCCTGGACACCCTTTCCTGGGTCAGGGAGCCTCACAGACAACCAGTGATTCAGCACCTTGGGCGAAAGCCCCTGATCAATGATGTGCCACATCCTCATACAAATCCTGGAAACACTGAAGAATGAGCCCTTTGTCCAGATACAAAATAAGAAAAAAATAAGGTCCAGAAAAAACAATTTTATTAGGATCAGTAAACAAAACTGCAGGAATGGAATAATTTTCTTGGTGCAGGTACAGCATTGTCAGAGTATTAACTAAAGTATTTCCTCTTCTGTAGCCTGTGATCAGGACACTGCTACAACCCACAGAATACAGGAGCTGCTCTCTGTGATATTTCATTTTTTTTTGTTAGCTTGGGGTAGTAATGAACAAGTCACAGCCAAGTGAATTAATCTCTCTGGCTCTCCAGAAATGAAACTTCATGTACAGCAATTTGGGCTTCATTGCTTTTTCACTGTGCCCTTTCTCTAAGATTCTTCATAAAAAAGTAAAATTAAATTAAAACCGGTGGAAAGTGTGTTTTAACCACTCCAAAAATGCTCGTAGATTTTCCATTAGGCACACACACGTTCCAGCACATGTAAAATGAGGTGTCCGTGGTGAGCATATTGTACCTCGTTTAGACTTATCCAAACAGATCCCGTGTGCTGAATTAACCTCCCCAGCTGGTCAGTCAGTATATGTGGGGTCTGATTGTGGCCATGGCAAACTGTCACTGATTGGAACACCACCAGAAGCACCATGAATTAATCTCAGCATTAAGACATGCCCAGGTAGTGCAGCCAAAAGTAACTCTTGATCCCGTACCCAGATTTGAAACAGCATCAAAAGCTCTTCAGACTTTTGCTTCTTATGCCCCACTTTTGCTTGATATTTCTGTGCCTATTTTCTTTTCAATTTCATTTCTTCTTCTGGTATGTCTTGGGAAATTTAATTGCTCCCCACTCAACAGATCATTTAAGCCCCCACTTACCTGTAAGAACATGAATCATCCCAAATTCCAGTTGCTTGAATGTACTTTGATTTAAGCCCTGATCACCACAGAATAGGAAATGCACATTTTAGTAGTTAGTTAGATCAATTAACCCTCATTAAACCAGTTGGTGCTTCATCAACATAAAGCAAATACAACAAATATCTCCAGAGCCCTACTCTGTATTGAGTACATGTCAATTAATTAAAAACGTGGAATTAGCAGTTTACCAATGATGGCATAAATATGTATCTATTACATCACTGGCAATCTCTGTAAATATGTTTTTAATAAGCTCATGGTATTTAGTCAGCATACAATAACTGTCTCATTAAGCTTAAATTAAATGCATGGTTAAGCATATTAAAAACACTTAATTTAAAACCTTGCCAACATTCTTCATATGGGGTTCTGTGTGGCTACAATTCCTCAGGATTGAAGGTGACTGCCCACGTTTGGAGAAATCACTGGCCCTGTGACTTCCTTCTCAGTGCCCACTAAGAGCCTGAGTAATTTAATGCTATAATTTTATAAAACAGAGCCACTCAACCTATGTAGAAGAGACTAAGTTTTATTTACAGGCAAAAATACTCATATGTCAAAGCTCTCTGAGAAGAAAAAGTGTTTTTCAAAAAATCAAACAGAGGTTCTAATAAAAAAATAAAAGATAAAAGAGGAAAAAGGCCTCTGTTGGAATAACAATAAAGAGAATGTTGCTGTACATGATTTTTCATTTATGGATAGCTGGAGACATTAATATACTTGCCTATGGCTTGTGCATTGCTATTCCCAGCTATGCAGGGAGGTGATTTACAGCCCCAGCCTGTTGTGCTGCCCCAGCTCCCTGAGTGTGTCCGTGGGCTGGCTGGTGATGGATCCATCGGGATCGTGCTGGATGGTGCCGGAGCCGGGTGACCTGGGAATGTTGGGGTTTGTGTACCCAGCAAACCAATCCCAGGCAGAGACAGCGACAGCTGAAGCTTTTACTGCTCTTTAAGTTCCCTCCTGAACTCCCTGGGTAACTGATTATATCACACAAGTTGTATAAAACACACATTAAACACCAACTAAATCAAGAGTTTCCACAATTCTTTCCTAAAGCAATGAAATTCAGGACAAACACTGCACTGTGCATGGAGATCACCACCTGGAGAGCAGAGCTCTTCATTTCACACCCTGCCTTCCCCAGTGGAACTGGAATGAAGTGGTGTGTTTTATTCATTTTACTATTTCCTGCACTATTTATATTGGCATTTAGAAAACACACCTCAGGAAATTCAAATTTACAACAATTCTTGGCACTTCTGTACCACCATCCATGTAATGAACTCCAAAGGCTTTATGAACTTGGCTGTTTTTAAACCTTATATTCTGCACTTTAAACCTCATATGTTGCACTGGACTGTTCATAATAATGTATGTAAGAATAAATAGCTCCAGGAATGATGCTCAAGGCAACTCCAAAAGGTGCAGAAATTGAGGGACAGGCAATTAAATGGGCACATGTCAGAAAAGCTCTGTCATTTTGATGTTTCCAGCCAATGTCACCAGAAGATACAGCTCTGTTCACCCTTGGAACTCGGGCTCCACAAAAGGTTTTCACATATTTTTGTGTGATGTTTGTGAGAAGTGGAGATTCGGGATTTCTGTGTCCGGAGTTTCTTCCTGAGAACATCCTTGGTGCTGACTCTGGACTGTTCCTACTGGAGGGATCATCACAAACATCTGGCTGCACATTTGGCACCTGCTGGACATTCAGAATGGATGTCTTTGCCTATGTTTTTAATAAAACACTTCGGAAGGCATCACAGAACTAGAAGGAATTATCTTGCTGAATTTCTCACCCACAGCTTCTATTTGCTTTCCAGTTGTATGGCTTTGAATTTCCAAATTTTGTGGTATTTCACCTTTTTCTTCACTGATATGGCATAAAATTTCAAAATCTGCTTCCCTGCAACATGGTTCCTGTTCTCAACTGGGGCTGACGTGGTCAGTGAAGTTCATGAACCCCTGCAGCCTCTGAACAGGCTTGGGCTGATTCCTGCTCTATTACAGGAGTCTGAGCAAGCTGAGTGTTCTGGGAGTTCAAATTTCATTGTAAATATTGTGTACTCCTTAGTCCAACTTAATCCACCTTGGTATTCTACTTCTTCCAAGCCCATTGACTCGTTATTCTTTAAAACAGCAAATACATGGTGTCTTTAGGCAGGATGATGAAGTCAATGGGATGATGGATGGACAGGCAGACAGCTGGATGAGAACCACTTGAGAATTGAAATTCTTACTAGGATCAGTTAATTCTGACAATTTGAAGTATTTCAAAGCACATATTAAGGTTTCAGTTTGATACTGTAAAGTTTACCTTCTGCTTTTTGTGAAAAATATCAGAGAAGAAAGAAAAAAAACACACAAGGAAGTGCAGCCAAAATAGAAACAGGCAATGCTTTAAAAAACAGAAGAGGGAATGAAAAGGAGAGTTAAGCTAGGGTAAAAGTTAGCATTTTTATGGAGCAGACTTTTTGTAACAACCTGAGCTCAATCTTTTTTTATTATTTGTACTTCTAGAAAAAGAAATAGCAATGAAATAATAAAAAAAAAGGATCCTCTTTAGAGGAAAAAAATATGTAAATGAAGGACAGAGTATTTTTGAATCAAACAAATGAAACTGGAGAGTAACTAGAATAGTTTGTAGCCATTTCCATGTGCTATGTTTGCACCTCTTCAGCTCATGTTACAGACAGTGCACTGAAATTCTCTGCCTTTTTCCTTAGAGTTTCCCTTCTCAGGGGAAGGGAAAGTTTCCCTTCTCATTGGTGCTCAGGAAAGGAAGATCGCTGAGTTTCAGTGCTGGGCCTGTGGCCTTGATTCCCACCCACTCCAAGAGGATAAATTGGAATCAGCGGTTTCTCAGTTGCAGCAGCAGATTCAGCACATCCCTCTAAAATCCTTCTGTGTTTCAGTACCTGAAGGGGACAAACTCCTTTTCACAAACAGGATCAGCTGAAGGGTCTGGTGGGGGACAGGAATGCCAGCAGCGTTCCCACTTCCGTATACATTATTTTTGTAAATCTGAGGTGCAAATTGTTTGTAGAATCTCAATTACATCCCTTATAATATTGTCATGTGCAATCAGCTCCCTATGAAAACAGGGCTTTCAAAGGGTAAGAAAATCATTTGAACTTGTGATCTGGAATGGATTTGAATATTCAGATAAGGTCAGTGGTCAGAGCAGGGGTGACAGCTGCGCTCAATAAACAGGTTCAGCGAGACAAAATCTTTGTGTCTGTGTGGGAATAGCCTGGAGAAGGGAGGTTCTCAGGAGGGATCAGAGAGATTAAATTGAGCTGCATCACCACTTTATTTCCAGGGTGTTTGAGGCGTGATGGAAGCCTTTAGTGTGGCCACCAGGCCAGGATGCTGATCCTGCTGACGGTGCCAGCACAGTGCCACCGGGTCAGATGTTGTGCTCCACTGTGAATACGAGGCTGAGGGAGAGCCACGGTCGGTTTTGGCTTCCTGGTGATTGACTTCTGGAGACTTGAACAAAGCCAACTCTAGCAAAAATGACAAGTGGTTCTGATGTCCCCTGCTCCTGAGTTCTCCTGACATCTCCTTAAAGAGCCTGATAATCACAAAAAGCTGAGACCTTGGTTCTGGCAATAAGGGTCCTCCATGTCACGGCTGAGCACCCAAAAATAGGACACCCAGCACTACTAATAATATTTTAACATCATGGCTTCCCTTCCAACATCAGTCTCCTAATTAACTATAAACCACAGCACTGCTGGAAATCCACTGATAAGCATGAGCAGAACAGTTAAGATCACACTTAAGAAGCTAAGGATGATTAACCTTTGCCTAGGTTATAAAATGGCCCATTTACGAACTGTTGCTACTGAATATATCACCTTGATATCCATTGGATTATTGAGTGAGAAGTTGTACATGATGTTTGGGATGATGATATATGTGTGGTTACAAACTGTTTATGGGAAGTGGAAAAGCCAATAAAAGATTAATGCGGATTTAGATAGCTTTTTTCCTCTTTGCCTTTTCCTGGGTTAATTCATGCACAGGTAAGTCAGCTTTCATACACGTTAGAAAGGTGCCACCTTTGTAGTTGTACTAAGAGACATCCTGCTGGTGCTATCAATCAAATTACATTGGGTCCAAGTGGTGACATTTAGTTTTTATCTTCATTTCCACAATTCCTTTCTTTTTACGAGTTCAGAGTAAACTTTCCTGAAAGCCACTGAGAACAGGTTTTCAGCCTAAATTCAACTTCCTCCACAGGCAGTTTTTAAAGACTGGATCCTTAATTTTCTGAGCCAAAGCTGTGGTTTCAGCCCGTAAACACCTTTGTTTCAGTGCAGCTTGAACAGATACATATTTACCTGCCATAGGTGTTAGACTTCAGGTGACAGCAAAATTTTAGCTTTTGGGCTAAACCTGTGAGGACTGGGAGCCCAATCCTGCCCCTGCCACCGACCTGGATGAACTTGTGCAGCATGAACTGCACTTGTGTTTCTCCTCACAATCTTTTTCTATCCCGGGGAGGAGGCTCCTACTTTGTGCTTGCCCCCAAGGGCTCTATTTCATGAGAGAACCAATTCCCCCCAGTACAAAATAAAACCAAAACAGGGTAATGATGGCACTGGGGTGCTCAGGGTGAGATTTTCAGTTCTCCCGAAGTTCAGGAAGGTGGCTGAAAGGGGAGATTTTGGTTCAGCCCCATCTCTGCTAATATGTACAGCCTTAAAGCCTAAAGACAAGACAGTCTTCTTTCAAATTTACAACAGCCTGTGTTTAAAAACCTGACAAACCCAAAATGGGCTCTCCATAAACCATAGTGGCACAACTCGTGCAGCTGTAATGTAGGTTGTGTCAGCATTTCCATTATACTGTACACTGCTATTTTTCAGCGGTTTAGATCTTGGCTATAAAAATCCACCTGGGCTTGAGAGTTGGCAAGTTGGAATTTCAGCAGGGGGATGCATTTTTTCAACTGAATTTGAAAAATAAATTCCATTAAAACTCCAGAGAGCCCAGAAAAAACTATGCTTGAGGATGTTTCTGTTTTCTACAGTTTCATTAACATTTTTCAAATTTCATCGATATTTTTACTCCCTGTTTTAAAGCCCAATAGGCAGATTCATTTTGTCTGGAATTCCATCCACCTTCATAACTTCACGTCTAAAATTATGCTGGTCCCATTCCATTTATATATATAAAATTTTTTTCCTACTAATTTTTTTAACTCATCCCTTATCCGGTTTCTAAACAGGCAGAGCTGATCCACAGGATTGTCTGCTCTGTGCTTCCCTCAAAGCTGGCAGCCTCTGGAATTACAAAATTTCCCATATTTTCACACTTTTCCCTGTATTATTTGCAGACACAGACAGTAAAACTGCTCCCCAAAGCCTGTGGTTGTCAGATCCCTCTGTGGATCTGCTAAAACCTGGGTGTCCAGCTCCCATCACCAACACACCATGTTGACAGACATACAAAGATATCAACAGCTCTTTTTTCCTGGAAGGAACCACCTCTGGATTTGCTCTTATTTGTGTGCCTAACAGCAGGTTTTTGGGAGTTTCGCCATTTTTTTTTCCCCAGAAGGTAGGTGGAAAATATTCCAAACCAGGAACCACGTAACTAATCAGGTAGTGTGTATCATGTAATACCTATTTTTCTTCTACATTGCAAGGGTGATCAAAAGTAGATGAAGAAAACTCAAATTTTACTGGTACTTCCAGGCAATGTAACACCCAGACTGTGTTTTATTTTCCACTGATGATCCTTAGAGACTGTGAAAATTCCATAACTATAAGTATGGGGTAGTAGTTTTAAGTTCCCCCCTTTTAATACCCCGGGACTGGTTAAGATGAAAGGGATTAGAAACACTAAAATCAAGGTTCACAAAATAAGCTATTAATTTTCATTATTAGTCCTTTTTGTTTTAATGATACCCCTATTCATGAGTGCTTGATCAGAGATGTGTGGAGGGAACCACAATGCAAAGACACAGAATAAAGTTATCTCTTTTGATAAAAAGACCACATCTCACACCAATCACACCTAATGACTATTCACAAATTAGGAATTTTGAAAATATTCCTCCATTTATAATGTAAAATCCAAACAGGCTCTTGGCAGAGCCGTGATCTTGATGACTTACTATGCTTCTAAATCCCACCCTTCAATTTTAGAACAACTAAGATGCTACAGTTCATACCTTCCATTAGATTAATATTTGTGCTTGATTTTGGAACTACCAACGTGAGGATATTTCATTTAGATGAAGGCTCTAACTCTACTTTTCCCTTCAGCAGACTCCAATAACTCCTACCAGTGCTGCAGGTGTGGAAGTGAAGGATTGCTCTGTGGAACTCCTGCTGCCGAGGTCTCCACTGAGCCCTGGCACAATTAAATCTGCTGTGCAAGGTCAGGATTTTGTCTCCAAGGCTGGAAGAGACGAGTCAGCAGAAACTCTTCCAGGCTGTGATAGCAACCGTGGAGAAGAGCAAGGGAAGTGCTCGGAATAATGAGCTCCTCAAACCCTGGGATAGTTTATGTCTGATTCATCACACAGTCAAAATGCAGATCCACGGCCAAGGAACACATTTTTTTTGGAAGTGATCTACTGATAAGCAGAGAAAGGATGAGTCTCCTGTGTGACCACAGACCCCTGATGAGCATCCTCTGGCTGCCCTCAGAACATGGCAACCTGTACAGGTGTGGGCTTATTGGATTTCTTCCCAAATCACAGGCTTAGGTTTGCTTGTGCTCCTATTCAGTGGGATCTCTTGTCCCTCAGTGCCACTCCGGATTTATAGGAAGTATTTCAACCCCATTCCTGACCTGCTCTCCCACCCTTTGCTCCTACCTGGCCTTTTAGGATCACACACCACTTGTAACCACAGGATATCTCCTGTGGAGCCTTAGGGTGTGCCCATCTTTCCCCCTGGATTTCTAAGACCACAAACTATGTAAATGAACAGCCTCCATTTCTCTCCAGGCTGTCTATATAGATTTTCCAGCACCATAGCTATATTCCATACAGCTGCATCTCCGTTCACTTGGAACAGATGGAAAAACCTTTTCCATTAATGGAATTCACCATGTTGGAGACTTACAGTGTAATAAACCTGCATTTCTGTTACTCTAACAAAGTCTAAGCCAGAATTTACATAGAAGGGTGGTGGAGAAGCATTTAGATGATGGGAGAGGAGAAAGTTAGGCTGGACAGAACGGCAGTGGGGTATGAAAGCGATAAATAGAGAGCAGGGAAGGCACAGGTGACATGAGCAGGCTATTACTGATAGTAGGGGAGGCAGCAGAGAAGAAACGAACTGGAGTTTTTACTGGATCCCAACTTTCCCAAAGTATCTTTATACACAGGGCTGGACTGCAGGTTCTTCTTATACTTCATAAGGGACAGTTAAGGACATTTGTAGGAAATAGATCCAGGCGAGAATTGGATAGGAAAGGGCTGTAAGGAGAGTTGGAAGCCAACTCACCTGGCTACAGTGAGAAGGCAGAGTAGGAAAATAGGGTAGGAGTGCAAAGGCAGAGCTCAGTGGGGCTGCTCTCACCTGAACCTGCTCCCACAACCTGGTGTTTATAACCAGGACAATTTTTAACACTCAGGATGACTTGGTGCCTTGGTGAAGAGCTTCTTGCTGTCCTGCTCCCCTGAGACCACCCATTAATGGGGTCACAATGGGAACAAGGCCCTTTGCCACAACGACCTATTCTACAGAGGGACTCCTGCCTGGAAGTGTGTCACTGCTCTCAGTAAAGCTTTGTAGGAAGGGACAATAGTGACTGCTAATGCCATGGCAACCAGGCAGGAGCAGGTAAGGGGGGCTACACGAGTTGAAAGGGGCCACAGAGCTATTAGGGAAGTCACAGCCTTGCAAACAGCCTCTCTTTCTCCTGACAGCAGGTGGCATGAGGTCATGGTAACAGGCTCCCCTTGCCCTTGGAGCACCTGAGGTGAGAAGAGGCAAAGATCTCAAAGCCAATTGCACAGACAACAATGTTCCAGCAGTTCTGTGGGTCCTGGACCTCACTCATAGACGAGAGGGGAAAAGCAGCAGCAGTGCTTGGGGCCAACCCTGCTGGTCTGGGAGTGAAAGTCCAAACAGCTCAGTACCACAGCTGTGTGTGACACTTCACATGTTTATTGATCCTCACCAGAAAAAAAAAAAAAAAAAACATACCGCAAAATCTCCCGAGAGGGACAGACAAGTTTCCTAAGTTTAGGATGTTTTCCTTCAGACTAAATAACGCATGACCAAAGGGAGGCAATACCAACACCTTGGCATTTTGCAAAGGATGTCTTTACTTAATCAAAAAACCATTATTGTTGAATACTTCAAAGGAAGTAACTCATCATCCTGCACCATTTTTCTGTTTGCATGTTGTTCCATGTAAACGCATCTGCGCACAAATGTAATCATTATTCCTAGTTTCTGTGGTATCACCCGTTGTTAGCTGATTGCTCTCAGACAGATCTCTCCTGTACAGGTGCAATTATCTGGGATCAGTGCATAGGATAAAGCTGCAAGCTGGTTGCCAGCCTTTGCCACAACACAGCCTTCCCTATGGCAGGAGAATTCCCTTGGAGAGCAAACGGGGAGAGCCCGAGCACTGTGCTGGCACCGCTGTCCGTGGGTTTCATTCCGTGGCCACATGCCAGCTGGGAGCTACCAGAATGTAAAAAGCCCCTCCAAAGGGTACTGCTGGCATTTCAATCCAAATGTCCAGGAAGTGACTCTGCAGGTGACATGTCCTTGGTGGAAGCCAGGCACTGCTCTACTGCAATCACTGCTCTGCGATCACCAAGATCTGCTGACAGCACACCTTCAAGATTTTCCCTGCTGCTAACAGAGCTTTAAGGTGTCACTTCATTCTCCTTGCTCCTACTTTTCCCTTTTCAAAGGTATTTCACATAAAATTAAAAAAAAATAATAATAATTTGAACCAAGACTGTGGGAATCCCCAGTGCCTCTTCCACTCTCCCACAGAAAGGGGTCCAACACGTGGATTCCACGCCCAGGATAGAGGCTGAATTTCCCTGAGTCACAGGTGTTCCTACACTGGGTTGCAGCCCCTCCAATTTCAGACATCTATTTGTGGCTCTTTCCTCTCCACATGGGTGTTCCTGGTTTCCATGTTTCTCTCCTAAGGAATATTCCTTTTGAGGAAGACTTGTGCAGGTTGGTGTTAGGCTGGGAACACCAGTCAGGAATTGCAGCTCAAGGATGCCTGTTATTTTATAGCATTTTCTTTCCCCCTCTAACACAACTGGATGTTTGAGCCAGCGGCGGGAAAGACCATCATCTACCACATTTGTCACCAGGCTTGATAGATAGTATTCCCAAGCCAATGCCATAAATGCTGTTTGGAAATTGCAAAGCCAGGCTGCTGCCGCTGCTGGTCTGGCCAAAAAGAATTAATTTATAATCATGAATATAAATTTCATAGATAGTATTATTGTCATTCTACTTTTGAGTTATAGGACATATGGGGAGTGGCTTGTGGAGCCGAAGCAGTGTCACCATAACTCAGGGTGATTCCGTGGAGGATCATTCTATCTATCACATAGAAATAAATCAATCAATCTCCCACATTAAAGGGACAGATCTCACTCCTCAGAAAATGGGGGAGAGGAGGGGGCTCCAGTGTTGCTGGTTATGCTGACTAAGCGTGGGTTTATGGCCAGTATCAGCCCCACTTCATGAAAGTATTTGCACTGTCCTCTCCTCAGCTGAATGATGTTTTCCCATGTGACAACACACACGATTTTTAAACCCCCCCCATCATTCACCCAGGTCTGTCTCCCATCTCCACTGCCCTTGCCCTCTACACCTTAAATTACTGGGCTTCCTAATGAATGATAGTTGACAAACTACAGTAAACTTCCTGTCCTGACTGAAATGACATTAATTCAACCAGAGCCCAATATATTCAAAGGTCTCTCTGAAATGCCATGAATTAGGGAGCAGATCTTTTCCATTAATGTGTCTGAGTCCCTCCCAAAGGCTCCTGGCCTCGGGGAGAAATAAAAGACAGTGGAGCCTCAGTGGCACAGAGCAGGCAGGTAATGGCTTTGTGAGCATTCTGCTGGGAAGGGGAATGCAGGACTCTCAGGAAGAGCCCCTGCCACAGATGCAGAGGCATTTTGGAAAGCAGAGTTCTCTAGTCAAGCAACCTATTGTTCCCTGTAATGAAAAAACATGATTATTCATGCCTGTGCCACAGTGTGTGGCTTGCCAATCACCCAGTCAAGGGACATGCTCACTCAGCCATGAGTGAGGGCAGTACCCATAATATTTTATTGCTATTAAGCCTCAACTTTGCATGTTTTTATATAGACTATAGGGTGTTTAATAGCCATGCAAAGCCATGACTTTCTTGCATACATTACAGATGGGCAGAGGAGGATAAATCCTACCTGGCTGCCCACGCTGACCCTTCCTGTATAATGGAAAATATGCAGCTGTGCAATATTGTGACACTTGGAGTTGTTTGAATGGGTCATGTGTGCAAGACCTCAACCATTTTGGGAAAATGTTAAAAAGTTCTGCAGGAGACTGTCACAGATTTGACTGCAGGAACAGCTTGGGTTGAAATAAAGATGTTGGTTTTTAGAAGGAAGGAAAATTGCATTTTTAAATATCAAAAAAAACCCCCCAACATTAATCCAGAATGGTAAAGACAATGAGATGCTTTTGGCAGAAGTAGTTTTAAATACATTCCCATACTTCAGTGTCACCCATTTGGTTTTATAATTGCAGGGAATAATAATGTGTCAGATATTGATATCCACAGAGAGCGGGTCAAACTGTGAAAGATGCCTTCCCTCTGGATCAGGACCAGGGAGGTGTCTGTGTGTCCTGGATCAGCCACATGTGAGGAGAGGGCATGTTCCCAGTGTGAACCTGGATCAACCACCTCCGGCACTTGGGACTGTCCCTGTGGGAGGTTGGTTAATTCCTGTGGAATTGAAATGCTAACTATATATTTGTACCCTGGTAATACGTATTTGTTAATTGCTTCTAATTCCATGAAATACCTGTGGTTTGAGATCTTCATTTCTCTTCAAGAACAAAGCAATCACATGTAATGCCAGATTTTCCTGCTCCTTCCCAGAGTGGATCCACTTAATGGTGTCAACTATTTTTTGACTTTGATAAAAACGTAGCGAGAGTCAAGATCATCTCTTAATAGTTCACATTTCTATTTAATAACCTGCTGCAATGTCAAAAGCTACAACCATCATATTGCACTCCCAAGAAGTATTATGCACTGCCATGCTATCTATTGATGCACATCAGACATGTCCATGTTATTCCATATTCTGTCCTTTCCAAAGAAAGGCTAAAGGAGACAGAGGGTGCAGATCTTGTTAGGTGCAGCCTCTGACACTATCACTATCAATTGTCTTTTGCTAGCACTGATCATCACCTCAATTATCTGGTGTCCAGCCTACCTGATAGGTTTTTGCAAACTATAACTCTTCTGTCGATGAACATGGAATAATGACAGCTCGGGGCAGAGGGACGGAATACAAAAGAGAGGAACCTAAAAGTGTTACACACACACAAACATCTGCCTGTGTCCCAAATTAATCAAATACTGCAACAGCTCAGCACATCCCGTTGTTCTCTTAAGATCATCATTACTTGTACAACCAGAAGGAACTGAGTTAAACGTGCCCTATTTGCTTTTCTTCTATTATTTAATTATCAAGCTGTTAAATGGGAGAAAAGTCTCGGAATACAGTACAATACAGTACCTAACCCCACACCTGGTAAATAATTTTTGGCAGCTCATTCGGAAATCATTATTGCATGCTTAAATAACAGGAAAAGAGACCTGGTTTGTAAAAGTATGTTTGGCATAATTCTAATTTAAAGGATTTTTTTTTTTTAATAATTCCAGCAACACAAGCTTGAGCCAAGGACTGTAAAAAATCAAAAAAAAAATTTGTAGGTAGCACACTGGCATTGTAGCTGGAGATTCTTCCCAATTCAATATTCCCCACAACGTGAGAAAATGGATTTTAGTGCAATATTAATTGAAGTTTTGCCAGTATAAGGTTCATGAGGTTAATTTGAAAAGAATACATTACCAATATATTTATAGCATTTAAATAAATTAGGATTACACTTCACACATCAATAACAGCTGTTAAATAATATTTTTATTCTATGTAAATTCTATCCATTCATCTCTGTTGTATAACAAATGACCATAATTATGGTGCTTCATTGGTAGGAAGGTCATTGGTAATCTTGTAATTTCTCATTGGTGTAAAAAGGGAAAACAGAAATGTTTGTGATGAATGTATTCAACCTTTTGCATACTTTGGTGCCTGGGACTATGCATTAAAATGCAGCAAGAAATTAAGTTCTTCCCTTACACAGCATTTTTAATCTAGAGCTGTTGATTTGTTATAACTAAGGCATTTACAATGCTTCCTCAGAGCGCTTTTTCCTGTAGAGTTTGTATTTTCTTCCTTAGAAACTAATAAGTTTCAAACATCCATAACTTTCCCCCCCTCCAAAAAAACCCCACTAGAGCCAAACATCATAAACTTGGGAGCTCCAGCCTTTTCTTTTTTAACTGGCAGCCCAAATATTTTGGATTACTGAAAAATAATCAAGTTAATGCTTCAAGATCAAGTTGTAAAGAGTGCTTGAATAAAAGCGAGAAGACAGACTATTACAAGTAGTGTCTGAATTGAGATTACTGAGATAGACATGTAGATTGAGATTTTTTTCGTTAGTTCTTAGTTTTATACAGAGATCTGCTCTTACTTCTCATATTTAGGAAGATGCATTTCCCTGCTCTAAAACAGTTAATGCAATTCCAGTAAGAAAACCTTCTATGTAGCTTATTAAAATATACAATATATTGTCTATTTCAAATGCAAACTTTTATAGTTATCGTTGCATAAACAGACACTCCAGTTTCTGGTGGAATATGTAATGATGTTATGGATTTTATAGACAGGAAATAAAGATGGAATATGGATTGCTAATTCACAGAGAGAAAAATGTCAGGAGGCCCTATACCTGGGCTATCACTGCAAACACTGATGCTGCAAAGGTCCTCAGGAGCAGGGATTCATGCAAAGGGAATTCTTTTTAATGAAGCTTGATTTAATCCCATTATTCTAATAAAGTGTAATCAATTGATGCAGAAAATCGGGAGGTCTAGTTCAGCTGCTGATTAGGGGTTGGTTGTTTTTAAGACAGGGGATACAATGGAGGAGAAGGGAGTTAATAAGCTCTTGCTCTGCTAATCCCCACTTCCTGAAGCGAGTTTGAGTTTTGAAGGAGGGCAATTTGGGAGCTGTCTTAGCATAAATCTCAAGCAAGTCTGTGTCTGTCTGGGGGGAACAAGCCCCTCAGCATTCACCAAGACACGCTTCAAGGAGATTCTACTCTTAATCCAATTTGCTCAGCCGAATAAGTCCCACTGCTTCAGCTTGCCAACAAATTAAAATCCAGCTTCATAAAAACACCTTGAATTTGGAAGGTATTGGCTGGCCTGCTAGACTTGAAACTTCATTTATTCTGGCTAACTTCTCAATTATCTTCCCAGCAGTGGAGATGTGTAAAAGTGCAAAAATCAATAGGATTCTATTCCCTTTCTATTGGAAAGGGAAAAATTAATGAGATAGGACACTCTCTTAATCAGAAATAAATGTTTTAATTCAGATAATGACATAGTTTTCCCTCGCTGAAGGATGACAAATGCTGGGCTGCACCCCCAGCAGAAGCAGTTTCAATTTTATTGTAAATATAAAAGGTATTGATCGGTGAGATGCACAAACCCTATTGCTTACAAAAGCCATTCAGGGGGACTGGGAAAACTATTAAGCACTGGGTCAGAAATCAATAAACAACACTGAAATGTAGCAGAGGTCGCCCTAAGGCTTCATGGCATCTTAGAAAGCCAAGTGGCAGAAATAGTGACAGAAATGTCTCTTGTGGAGCAATGTTAGGGATGAAGGGGTCATGCCTTTAATCTCATCGGAGTTCTGACAGGTCTGTGGCACAGAACTAACGTAGTCCTTCCCCTCTGCCTTGGATTTAAATACATGCTGATTCATCCCACAGCTCCGTGCAAGGATTGGTTTGGGTTGTGCAAATAGATGGGAAAATATTGGAGCAGTATTTTGCTCCAGCTCTGCTTATATGAACAGGGTTTTAATATAAGCTTTGTTTGCTGTCCTTAGCAAAATGTGAATACAAATCAGGATATTCCAGCATGCAATTTTAAAGATGAATTTAAAGAGAACATTTAAAAAGGAAAGATTTTGAGATAAAAATTATAATTAGAAAAATAGTATTTTTTTTCAGTATGAAAGTTACCCAGTATGATGTTATTTGGAATAGTATAATAACCAGCCTATTTTTTCTTTTAGAAGATGCCTCTGTTAAAAAAGGTTTTTTTTCTGTGCCCAAAATCACTGACCATGCCTGAACAAATCACGGTCA
This sequence comes from Oxyruncus cristatus, assembly GCA_013399855.1. Taxonomy (NCBI): domain Eukaryota; kingdom Metazoa; phylum Chordata; class Aves; order Passeriformes; family Cotingidae; genus Oxyruncus; species Oxyruncus cristatus. The sequence continues at coordinate 2,309,984 of VXAY01006780.1, read as the reverse complement.
CCCCAAGTCCTTGCTCTCTGGTCTTTGGTTTGAAAGTGCCAGCTCTGAGCCCAACCTGTATCTCTTCGAATGCCCTGAGGACCACATTGAGCTGCTGCTCCATAAACCAAACCAGCCGGAATGAAGAGAATGACCAGCAAAGAGGTCTCTCTTCCCCGAGGTGGGAGCTGATTTTCCACAGAAGACATTGATTTGAAAGGCTTAAAGCAGAGTATTGAAACTTTTAACAACATCATTCCAGAAGCAGAGTCAGAACCTAAAAAAATAAATAAATAAATAAAAGCAAGTGACTTTACCTTCTGCTCCGGGAAATGCAGCTTCCCCCTTGACATGGGTATGATTATAAGATTGGTGAGGGTCAGGTTACCCATCAGTAGGTGAAGCGTTCAGGTGCTGAGGATTTCAGTTCCATCTCACCTCAGATATTATGTCAGCTCCGTGTCATTCTCATCACAGGGAGTGATTTGAGGGCTTGCTGTGTCCCCTGTTATTGCGGTCACTTGACCCCAGATGTAACTTGTGTTTAATACCAGCATTTTAACAAAGCCTGGGAGTAGCACACGCACGGGGAGCCACCACTTGACCTTTCCCAGCCTGGAAGATGCCAATTGGCTCCGGCCTTGGGTTCCTCTGCCCCCTCCATTTGCAACAAATGAATGTTAAGGCCTCAAAGAATTGACTCACATTTGAAGTTATATTTTTTCATTGCCACAAGCGTTTCAAAATTGAATCCCCTTTTCATCTCTAGTCCTGAAATAATGGTATTTTTCCTGTTGCATTTGGTTTGGGAGCATAGGAATGGGTTTATTCTTAAAAACAGTGCCATGGTATTAAGGGAGACCCTGTGAAGACGAAGTGCCTCTGCTTTGTAAAAAAGGATCACTATATATTTCTTAATGAAACTGTTTCCTCTAATTTATTAAGCATGTCTGATTAAACCTGGAAAGTAAGGAGAGAAAACTTTCGCAAACTGTTTAAAAGTTTAAAAGTAAGAATCATTTAGTCACAGTGTAGCAGGTTAGAAACACAGTGCCCTCACCTATGCAAATACGTTGTTATCACTCAGCAACTCATCAATCACAGCTCATGTCATACAAACATGTTACTAGAGGGGGCTGTGGCCACTCTCAGTGACCAACACAGGCTTTTCACAATCACTGTTGTCCTGATGGGATCACTGCTCAAACTGACAGCAGTTTTGGGATGTACCTCAGAGCTCCTTCTTCTCTAAGTGCACCTTCCCACACTGGACAAGTCACGGAGGTCGATATCCAGATGCCTCTAAAAGTCTGATCTACTGTACCAGAATTTTTCCAGGTCTGCTTGGATACAGGAGTTAAGTAAATGTTTATGAACAGGAAGCTACAGGGAGAAGGGAAGCAGTTTTGTGCCAATTAGTAAAATTTTGCTGAGATCAGTAGCCTGATTTTCAAAGGTACAGTCCTTGGGATCCTTTGAAAATCAAGTGTCTGAACACGGATTTAGCAGTGGGCTATGTCTGCGCTACCCTGTGATCCCAAGGGAGCAGACCTGGAGTAGGGCAGTGGCACCCCTGTTCCAGGCAGGGCTGCCTGGGGCTAGTTCTGGCACGTTCCTGGATCAGAGCTTTCAGACAGGATTTCATCCAGGACAAGCCCAGCTGCAAACTCTAAGACCACTCTGCAGTGCAAAGCAAGGTGCCAAAGAGAAATGCTGACAGAGGGGCAGCCTCAGAGTAGCATGAGCTACTTGGCCAACAAGCCAAAATGCAGGGACCAAGGAGTCCATGGATATTCACCTCTCAGCTTCTTTACTCATATTGCTGGGGAGAACCCTCTCAATCAGAACATGCTGAGGTGCTGAGGGGTTTTTGGATAAAACAGATTCCATTACACAGGGAAGATCACAAGGCCTGTCCAACCCACCCCAGACAGCCTATTTTCCATCACTTCTCGTTAACCAGGAATTCAAACATGTGAGATGATAGGCCCATAACAAATGTTCTCATCTCTGTTACCTTCCTAAAAAGTCCTGAATTAAATTAAAGTAATTATCTTTAAAATTAAAACACAAAATGCAGTAGCTGCCTTCTGAGACGAAGGCAGGAGAGAGCACAATCCGTCATTCCCATCAGCAGTCTGGCCTCCCTCTCTTTACCCTAATGAGTACTCTGGGTCTCTCCATAATCCATCTTCATATCCCTATTATGCCAGGCCCACCAAGCTCTCATACATGAAATGCTTCAAAATAATGGCTTTAAAAATGGCAGTTCTAGCAGGACAAAAGCAAACTTCCCAAAAATTCAGGTTTCCAAGCATCTGCTTGAATCTGGGCATCAAGGTTTTCAAAAACAGATGAAATGTTGCATGACCAGGGCTAAATCAGGAAATGTTGCAGTTGCTAAACCTTCTTGGAAGGTTTCTGGGCTGGAGGCATTCTTGTAACACAAACCTTATTTCCTTGGGCTGACTCTTAATGAAAATTCCAACATGACACTGCTTCTCCTGCTCCTTCCTTTGGGCCTTTGTGTTTCAGATGGGGACACAAAGCCTGGGACTTTCTCCTGTTGAATAAAGTCCTGATCAAAGCATTGAACAGCGGTCCTTCATGCGGATCTCTCTTCAGACTTATTTAACAGGGAAATCAACTGGAGGTTATTATTATTTCACTATCCTTATCTTTCATAGAATAGATAACACTGAAATCAGTAGCCATTAATTGGCATAACTTGGCAGGGGGACCATGGGTAGAACAACATGGGATATTCAAGCTCCTGCTAAACTGAAGTCCAAACAACTATTTCTATACAAGACAGGAAAGGGAGGGTTTGCAAAAGGAATGATATTTCCCAAAAATATCTTAAGAAAATGTGCAGCTTCGACTACAGACTCCTCCACTTATAAGATACTTACTGGTATCTTTAGAGTTTCAAAATGCAACTGAAGCCCTGGTTTTAATTAAGTAATGAATTGTCTGTATTTCACCTGCTCATGTACCAAACACAGCCTGTGCTGTGCTGTTCCATGACACTGGGAACAGCCACTTAGGGAAGAAATGGGGACAACACTGGGTGGGATATGTAGTAAGAAGATGTAATATCTTCCTACTACAGCAATTTATGGTCTAGATCTTGATATTCTTTGCTGGAATGTGCTGGATTCAATCCTCGTTTCTGTTGAGATGTGCTGGGAGCAAAGGGAGAGTGGCTGCTGTGCTTGGAATATTCTCTGAGTTCAGGACTGGCTCAGGTCAGCCCCATTTACTCTTGTTTTTAAGAACCAACATTACCAAAGGCAACCTAAAGCACAGCAATTGTAGGTCATGTGGATTTTAAGTGGTGTCATGCCTTAAGAAAAAATCCCCATTTTATTAATTTGTATTGAAGGAGTTGAAGGCAGGGATCAAACATCTTAAAGGCTAATGCTGTGCTCTATTCCAAACACAATGCCTG
>VXAY01006780.1:2224054-2301554 GCA_013399855.1 Oxyruncus cristatus | reverse complement strand
AGTTTATACTGGAATGAAAACTGAAGCAAAAGAAAGAAAAACCAAAGAAAGATGAAAGCGTAATTTATATTCCGGGGTTTGTAATAGTGGTCTTGTCTTTAAGGCAGGATATATGTCCCCTCTTTAGGAAGAGGAGTTGCAGGCTTTGGTGAGCCTGGGGCTGTAATGGGGCTGAGCAGGTGCTGGAGCCGGGCTCATTTCACAACTCAGTGGGGCCTCCAGACACGGAGTCGCTGCTGGAGCAGGACCAGTCCCTGCCAGTCCTAAGGCAGGACTGCAAACTCAAAGGGATTGAGGCCTTTTTGTGCTGCTCCTGCAAACCTGGGGTTAATCGATAACCCAGAGACGCCTTTCAAGGCTCCCTGTTTGATCCTGTTGCGTTTTGGCCATGCTGTAAATTCAAATTTATCGCCTGATAAGAATGAGGTATTTCAATAAAATCCCATGATATAATGACCACGTGTAATTTGTTGGTGTGCAGAGGATGAGGAGGAAGATTTCCCATAAGAAATCTCTTCAAAATTAACCAAAGGAAAATGAAAAAATTCCTCCTGTAAAAACTAAAATGCAAACTATCTCTTTTTAGAGAATTAGAACAAGGGCTGAACACAAGATCAAAGTAAAATGCCTTATCATGAGTAAATAAATGTATGTGTGTGCGTTAACTGTGCCTGTCAACATTTCTGTGTGCTGTTAGTTGTGTTTTCATTAAAGCAGGAAGGATTAATTTAAATTAAACCGAGTGAGATCTTTATTATCAAAGTAATCAGCTGCAAGCAAGTTGGTTAATTCCACTTCCACATTTATAAACACTTCTCTTTCAGAATGAACCTTTTCCATTGGAATAATTTTCAAGTGGTTAAAAACAAAACCAGAAGGGAAACTTGCCTGAAGTCTCGCACATCACATTTGCTGTGCTGTTGTTTGGTTGAGCTCTACTGGAGTCTACTATGCAGGCACTGGAGCATCTACTACGACTGTATAAAATGTGTTTAATTGGCATGAAAAGGCACTAACAGAGTGCTGGTGGAGTTTCCATTAGCTGAGAGGATATCTTATTTACTTTAGTTGAGATGGAGGGCGAGAGGAAAGCGGGTGTGTACGTGTGTGTGTGCGGGTGTGCTGTGGGGGGGGCAGTGGGAATCACACACACTATAAACCCCACACAGCATTTATAATGCCTCTAACCTCCAAATCCCCAGGAGAATGGCTCGCAAAATGTTTTCCTAATTATAATTTTGCAGATTTATGTTTAACACGGTTTGCCAGTTGTGAAATTGGCAATGACAGTAATACAATTTGACGGGGATTTCATGTTAAAAAATATGCATTTTTATAACATACTTTGCCCACAACCAAGTGAAAGAACCTGAGCTGAAAGGGAAGTTTTATTTTTTATGCCACACCGTGCAAGTGGCTGGTTACACATATAGGTATGTGCATGTTTTCATGGTAATTGATACAGAGACCAGGTTGCATTAAGAATTGATGGGCTACTGTATACGTTGTGTTACAGTCGCTCCAGAGAGTCTATGAGATCCCAGCTCCCTGCTGAGCACATACTTATGTCAATATTTCTGTTAATTGTTGCATTACAAATTGTTACATATCCCAGTGGTGGGAGTTCGCATTTGTGCCTGCAGTGGAGCTGACAACACCTCCACGTGGTCCCAGGAGGCTTCAATATATTGTGGGATTTGCCTTTTGAAAACGTTATCACAGTTTATGAGTCCAATGTCATTCCACTCAGCGCTAATAGAACCTTCCACTATGCTGTGGGGCTGCCTGTTCCTATGTCTCCCGTCCATGCACCAACACTTGGAGCTTGGATCATCTGCACAGGATCACCAAACCAAATCAAATGAAGTTTGATTCCCCTCTAGTTTTTGCATTGCTAAATAACGTTATTTTTTTTCCCTGAATACCAGGCCCTTGGTGCTGGTGCAGGGGTTCATTAGTGGTGCACTGGGGTTATGCAGGCTCCTGAGTGGGTCATACTAAGTACAGGGGATATTTTGTTGGAATTTGAAAAATAAATGGCATTCATTTGGTGAAACTCAATGGTGTTACTGACTTCAACACACACAAGATCTGCAAACCCAGATCGTGAAAAAAATACCCAGATGTAATTTTGTGCAGGGATTACTGAAGGAATGACACCAGGAGTTGGCTCCACCAGCCACCAAAGAGTTGATGGTTTCAATAAACCCTCACTGTGCCTTGCAAGCACCAGCCCCCAGCAAAGAGTAGGACAGCACATTTTTGGAAGATGAACTTGGATGAGCCACGTGAAGTAGATTTTCTGAAAGTATTAATATTTACTGTGCTCTCCGATTCCTTTAATTTCTTGCACTTCAGTGAAGAGGATCCTTTCTTGTGTGAACTACAAGAGGACAGTTACAATCCTCTCTCTGGTGACACATACATATGATGAACAGGCAAATTTACTGTCACCAACAGATCTGAATGAATTCTTACATCGGGGGGCAGGTTTTCCCAGGAGTCCTTTCTCTGGGGGAAAAAACAGAGATGTGTAGCAGGGCAAGGCATTTTTCTTCTCTCCATCTTTGAGAATCCCTGAGATCTTGAGGGAACCCTGAGTATGGGAGGGGAAGCCCTGCTCTTCAGCATTCCTCCCAAACCCATGCATCCTCGATAGCTTTCTGCCACTGCACTTTACTGGGGGCACTGGGGGAGGGGACTGGTGGTTCATTGCCCCAGAAAACCCTCATAAATAGAGATTCCACAACAAGGAGACTCTGTGCAAAAGGCTAATTACAGCCTGGGGCTGCATTAACCTTTAGTGTGGGTTCCCCACTGGGATCTTTGTAAGACTGAGTGTGTGAGTGTGTGTGTGTTCATGGCTGGTGTGTGCACACAGACCTTCTCCTGTCCTTTATTTTGCCATTCTCCATGTGCTCTCCCATATACAGATATTTTAGGGGTACAGAAAACCTTCTTCATAGTCCAAGGATTCATTCACTGGGAAAGTCAAGGAAAAGACCAGACCTCCCCATTTCCACTTGCTGTGAAACAGAAGTGGCTGCAGAATTCCCTCCTGGATGGAAGTTGGTAGCACAAATTCAACAAGGACAACAATAACTGGCTTGTCTGTGGGAAGCAGCCACACTATCAAGGAAAAGTCATCCGATTCTCCTTGGGAAAGCAAACAGAATACAATCAATGTGAGGCATTGAGGTGCATTAATAAATCTTAGGACAGATGTAAATTTGTTGCTAAGAGCAATCAGTGGTCTAAAAAGTAATACCAAAATTTCTAGGGATGATGTAGATATTCAGAACAAATCTCTGTGCTTTTCCTGGACAGCCACCGTAAGTAAGTAACACTGAAAGCAAAACCTGGTAAAATGTAACTTACAGAAGTTGGTGCTGTGAAATGTCTATAATGGACACCACAGTCATTCCAAAATCAGACTTCTTACGAGGAAAAATGCTGTAATTCATCTGATTTCTGGTCTCACACACACAATAATCTGACTGAGGGTGAAAATACCCATGAAAATGTCAGCCTATATCAGATCTCCACATATCTGAAATCTCACAGAAAAGTTAACAAGGGCCTGGCACAGCCTCACGGAACTGATGGCCTACAAGCTCTGGGGGTACAGTGTTGCTACAGGGGTGACTGTTTCACTTCCTCACAGAGTCATAGGATCGTGGAATGATCTGGGTTGGAAGGGATCTTAAAACCCATCTTATTCCAACTCCCTGCCATGGGCAGGGACACCTTCCACTAGACCAGGTTGCTCCAAGCCCTGTCCAGCCTGGCCTTGGACACTCATCAGTCTCTGGGGAGGGAGACATTCTGCTGGATCTACCAAACCAGTAATACCAATTACTGCTGGTCCCGAAGGGCTACTTTCTCACTGAAACAGCATCAGAAATCCAGGCAGCACATGAGTGACTTATTCAAACCCTTCCCACAGGGAAAGACACAAGGAACAGCAAGAAACTGTTCATTTCCACTGAGGGTCTTTACTTCAGGGCTTCCCAAAGGACCAATTTCTCTCCATGTTTTAATGACATTCATATTTAACCGTGGAATGCCTTAGTCAGACCACAGGGACTCTCCATGACCAGCTGGATTCAAGTGAATGTCTCAGTGCCCACCATTACTCTTTAATCCTTGTCTTCAAAATGTTCGTGGGGTATCCACAATGGTCTGGAGCACTAGGACATGAGCCAAAGGCTTCAGTCTCATGTCCCAGTGGGCAGGTGAGGATGTGGCAGAATTCCCACCACACACCAGTCCTGGTCTCTAAACTCGTTCACTCCAGTTAAATCTCACCACCTTTCACTTCAGCAGCACATCAGACTTCTTTGGAGTTGCCTTTGCAATATTTATCCCGATAGGTAGTTTCGTGTAGTAAAATAAAACCTCAGCAAAATAAAAAAGCCTCCCATACAAATGATAAATCCCTACCAAAATCGGGTCTGCCACTGAACATCCTCCTCTCCTCAGGGACAGGAGGAGGGAAAAACATATGACAGATGTTAATCACCTTCTTTAATGAACTGCTTGGAGATATTTAAATGTGGTGGTGTTGATTGTGGTGTGAGAACATATGTACAGTAGTATAAAACAAAGTAGAAACATGATGTATTATTAATACACCCTAATTCCTTTACATCTATTTAGAGGCATGGTGAGGGGAGAACATACTGTGTATTCTCACTGTGGCTCTTCTTGGATATAAAGAGACCCTCTGAAGCAAATTCTTCAGCCTACTATACTTCAAGAAATAGTAATCTAAAGCATCAGACACTTCGTATTAAAGTTTTAAAAACATGGCTTTAAGTCATACGTTACATTGAATGCTTTAATATCTCATCAGATTCAGTAGGTTTTAAACCCCACAGAGGTCACATTTGGAAGCACTAGTCCCTTTTTACAACATCTCCAAACATTAAATAAAAATAAAAATTATTAGGAGGAATAGAGCCATCTGTAGAGGCTAATAATGTGTCAGTTTGATATTATTATTAATAATACTATTATTTCTGTTTCATATTAGGGAGATCAGGATTGCTAATGGCTATAAACTAGGAGTGATAGCCTTCATTGTGGCCCATCTGTGTAGCAGCCAGAGCGGTTTGAGAGGCTCCAGTTACAAACCAGTTGTTTCTCCTGACCCTATTTGGTGTCCAGTGTCATCCCTAAATCCTTGGCATGCCCAGCTCAGGTCTGGGATCTGGTTACAACAGCTTGGGCCTGATCCCTGTAACAGGATTTAATGGTCCTGTGACCAGCTCAAGGTCAAGCCCGTTGTGACCAGGTATACCCAGGGTTGATGAGTTCAGGTGCACGATGTAACCCATCCTAACTCCACCAACCATGGCAGGAAAAGCTTCCTACCCAACCTTTGGGAAAAGAACGTGGAGTAGAGTGATTTGAGTGGTGGCTTGCTCCCGATTTAGCAGTAGGAAGGCCAACCTTGCTCTTGGTTCTTATCAAAGGTTTCCCTCAGTCAGCTCAGCAGTCCATCGCTCTTGGCTCGGTCTAAGAGTTAATTCATGTGCCACAAGGCTTCACTTCATACTGTGCCTTTTCCCTGTGAGCCCACCAACCCCCTTGGACAACAAATGTGCTGGCATTTCTGGTGATGTGACTTGGCTTCAACACCTACAATGAATAGTAATAGTTAATTCAACTAATAGTAAATATTATGATAAGATACAAAAGAAGAAGTGTCCGTTATGCAGAAAAAGCTCAAGGAAACACCAGGCAGAGAGCTCTGGTCTAAAGAGTACAGCAGGATCATTTCATTAGCTGACTAAACCAGCAGCACTGAGCAGGCATTTTCCTTCTCGCTAACACCAAATATGTACAGACCATGCTCCCTTTCCCCCTCTATGTTACTGTTTTGGGTCATATTTAGTGCTGATGATTTGTAATTTATCCAACAGGTACAGGACATTTCCCCCAGGTAACATTTGTAAACAGAAATAAAGCTGCTGGTGTATTGTTTGCCTCAGAAACTCTGCAATTCTAGTGTGCCATAGAGTAGGCAGTGATGTGTAACCAAGGCCAGTGATAAAAAGAAACTGCAATTGTTTTTTTTAAGGTACAGCTCTAAAACTGTACTATGTGGATTTCCATGGAGTAGCAGCGCAGACAGAAATTACTTTTTTCCCTCTATAAGAACTAGTTATCTGATTCTCTTTTGTTTCCCTTATTCCAATGTTCAGTTGCATTTTAGTGTTCAGAGCTATAAGGATGCATTGAAACTTATGGAGCCTGACATTTTAACTATCTCATCTTAGCATGATTCATCTCAATTTACTTTCTTCAAAAATGTAGCCTGGAAGAATATGAACCATTTTGGGGGCTTGCTAGAAGGCCATAAACTCCATTAAAGAGTATAGTATCAGCTGCCTTCCAAAGAGGGCTTGCTTGTTATGGGTCTCATCCTGCAGAAGTAATAGGTGCCTTCTGGGAAATGCCATGTAGTCTCAAAGGCTGAATTCACAGGACTGGGAGGGGGGAGAAACTAAGCCCTGGATTGTGTCCTCCACCCTCACAGTGTTCTGTGCTCTGCTGTAGCAATAGCAGAACAAAGAAATGCAGTTGTTTCTGCTCTGCATTTGAGCCTGAAGCAGAGCAGAAGCACCTCAATAGTTAAATAATGAGGAGATTAAAAGAGCCTCAATAAATTTGATGGGTTGATATGAGCAAACAAAATCATTCATATGATATTACACAAGTGCCTGTTCAGAAAACACACGATTCTGGAGCTATGGCCACAGTGTGTCACATGTTCTGGGGCAGACTCTCTGTCTCATCAAGGGTCATCGCTCTACCCAAGTGAACACGGCTGTGACAACTTACACCCATGGGGGCTGTGCCCTTTTGTGCACAACTCTTGTCACAATGCAGTTGCAGCACGCACAGAGATCTGGCAGTGCGACCATCATGGGGTGAAGTGCTCCACAGCCAGCAAGCTGGGCCCCGGCACTGAGGGGGCCATGTTCCAGCGCTGAGACTCGACTTCCACACGAATTTTGGATTCATATGAGCTCTGCCTACCGTGATACGAACACAGAGTTCAAACATGACTTCAAAACCCTGAGCAAAGCCCAAGCAATGAGCAGTAAACAGCATTCTGGGCTGTGGTGGGGAGGTGGACACACAACCATCTTCCCAAGAGTTCAATGACACTTCACTTGGTCTGTTCCTCTCCTGCTCTTGCAGTCACTATACAGTGAAACAATAATATATCACTAGACCTGACCCTTTGGCCTTTATGAATTATCTGTTTTAGAAAGATGTGAAACTACCTTTTATATCCAACATAATAGATATTTAGACATTGTAGATCAATAGTGAACAAGTTTTCTGGTTATAGTTAATGGGTGCCAGAGGGGCATTCTGACATTGACCTCTGACACCCTTGTTGACAAGAAATCTATAGAGGAAAAAAATAGGAAAGACTGCCAGGTTTTAAAGTTATGAATATAGATCTACAGCGAATAATGGTAATTTTCATTGAGAAGGAATTTTTCATACTTTCCGTTTCAGATGAATTTCTCCAAAATCCTTAATTCTGACCAATGTAAAATTAATAACTGGCCCTTGGTGAACATGGGAAAACAAGTGTTCAGCTGTATGACACAATTTGCCATTTGTTATTTGTATGATATTGTTGTGCTGCCAAAGAAGACTTTTTCCCTTATAAAATAGGCTGTCATTTATAATTCCAAACCAGCACAGATTTGTTAAACAGCCACCTCATAATGGGTCTGGCTGGGAAGAAATACAGGCTCCTGCTTCTTGAAAGAAACAGATCTAAAATGATTTTGAAAAGAAAACAAGTTTTCTTTTTTTTCTTCGCTAAGAATTTAACATTATGATTTCTCATCAAATTGGTTGCTAATATCTATTACCATCAAAGCACTGAGATAAATCCTCATTTCTTACTATTCAGATACTTTAGCTAATTCTCATTTAATTAATTGGTGCAGTAACAGAGCAGTAACAGAGGAGAGGCTGTTACTATAGGTGGTGACAGCTGTGAGGATAAAATGATATTGCTGTATCAAATACTTCTGGTGCTTGGTAAAGAAAGTTGTATTCCCCAGTTTAATGGGATCAGGAAAAGAAAGCGCATTCCCAGCAGCCTGTTTGGCACTGCAGCACCATCCAACAAGCTGCTGGTAATGAAATTAGCTCTGTCACCTCCAGCCAAATGAAATCCCTGGGAGAGGAGGGTTCCCTTCCTCCCCAAGCACATCCCTGCCCCGTCCCCACTGTATTATTGTGTCACACTCCAGTGACGCCGCGCCGAGGTCCCCGTGGCCTTCCCGCGGTGCAGCTCCATGGAAAACACATTTGTCCTGCCTGATCTTTTCTTTTACCCCTCCTCTCATCCTGGGCAAGATGAATCGCTGCTGGATGCAGCCTGACTCCGAGGGCAAAGCCAGGTCTTGAGGAGGTAACCTGCCTCCTACGGCTCAAACATTTTAATTAATTTTAACACTAATGCTCCAATGAGAGTTAATCACTCTGCTGCGGTGCCTTCTAATTTACCAAGTTTATTCATTAAAACTTTCCTCCCTGAACTTTGATTGAATGTCATGCTTTTTAAAAGGCCTCTCAAACAGCCTTAAGGCTTTTAAAACTGATGCTGGAACACTTTTTATAATTTGCTTCGGAAGGAAGAATGTGAAAGTGTGGTGGGAGAGGGGTGAGAGACACGGTTAAAACAAGGTTGCTGCAAGTATGGTGTGAGGGCTGCTCAGAAATACTGCAGTAAACACACATGGGACTGTCTGCTAAACATCAAAGATATGTCCTAACTTTCACAAATCCTGCACTAAGACTTTTAACAAGCCTCCAGTATAAAACTGTCCACATGATGCTTGTGCTGCTTTTTGTCACTTAGTGCAAGAATGTAATATATGCTCCGTGATTATTAATTTTATGAGATTGCTTTAGATTGTACTGTTATATGTTTTATTGCTGTGCTATATAACAAAAAGCATGGTCATAATCTTATTTGTTTTAGATAATATATTTGCAATGTGTTTGCTAATCTAATTATTTTAGAATCAATATAATAAAACCTTAAGTACACAGTTTGGTCTATTAATTGCTATAACTAAAATCTGAAATTTATTGTTTAAATGGAGGTTCTTTATTTCAAATTAACTGAAGCAAAATGTAATCTTTACCTTTTTAATTAACCGTGTTCAATACTAGGTAAAAAAATACCTCACATATCCAGTTTTTTAATGAAGGCAGCAGTCAGAAAGGTTGACATTCAATCATACATTTAATTGGCTTTTTTAAAGTCATTTATATTACTTGGATGTCCAAGGAAGTTGCAGTTCAGAAAAGATTCTCTGCACATGGTTTTGTGGGGAAATTTCCCTCGAAACCTACATGCAGAAAAATTTATAAAAATACGAAAAACCCTGTGGGCATGACCGTGAAGATATGTAAAGCAAAGTAAAAATACTTGTTTATATGTTTTCTCTATGGGCACTGGGAGCTTTACACAGCACCAGGGCTGCAGCAGGAGCTGTGATTTCCTTCAGCTGTGGGGTGCACAACTCTGTTTATATTTTTATATTTTCTTTTATGCTTCTCTGGTTTATTTTAGTTTTCTTCTGCACTACGCCTTTGTTATGGGAAGCAGCTGAACTGCCAGCACAGACAGTCCCTGAGGATCTGAGCTGTCCTAAGCATCCAAGCCATTTCGGTGAGGTTTCATTGCAAAAGCCCCATGACACCGTGGGTGGTTCAGTTAAGAAAACTGCCTCAAGTGTCTCTATTAATACCAAATTTCTGCCTCTGTAGCTTGTATGAGCTCAAAGTTTACTCAGGCAATGAAAATGTCTAGCCAGAGATTAAGGCTAACCTTCCTCAAGTTTATAAATCACCGCCACTTCTCCATTTGAATCGATTTTAAATATGAAAGAACTGTGATTCTTCCCTCTTCTATTGCCTTTACACTTCACCCACTGCCCTGCTGCTTCTCCTGACACTGCTCTGGGATTTTCCAAAGCCTGGAAAGTGGTGTCTTATGCGTGAGGAGATGGACTGTCATGTCCAGTGAGTCTAAAGCACCCAGGACAGGATTCATGGCACATTTTCAGGATGTGCATGTGCACATGAGCTGTTGGCGTCTCACTGTTTCCTCAGCAGGGATGAGCTCCTCTCTCCAGACTGAGGAATATCCACGCTTGAGCTGCCTGAGATGTGTTTGTCATCTTCTAACCCTCAATTAGGGCATCTAATATTTACACACTGCAGCAATACAGCTTAGAATCACAGAATCATGGAATGATTGGGGTTGGAAGGGACCTTAGAGATCATCAAACATCCACACTCAGCTTCCAGCACCACTGCCTCCATCTCCAGCCAGCCTCCTAGTTTTGTTTTGCCTCATCTACCTGTTACATTTCTGACTGAGAAATTAAATTCTGGGGGAAAAAAAGGCATTTTTAACAGACTTCCTTTTACACTTGGGAATTCCTGCAGCTCTCCTTACATACCTCTTGGAGCACACTCAGTCCTGGGGTAACTTCTCACTCCCTTGCACTGTGCTGACAGCTGCACTGGCTTTTTCAAAGTCAAACAAGTGTCATGATTTTTCCTATAATTCCTCCTTTAAAATTCTACTATTAGTTTTTCCTCAAGGAAACACTCCTTAAGGAACTCTGCTTATTCTCCTGCTGCTGCATTAAAACCTTTCTGCTTCTTTTTCAGACAAACACATCCATTAGTGTATTGTATTTTGGGATGGAAATGTTCATCAACTTCTCAGGAATGATTGCCCCGTTTTTCTCATCTTCCTGGGAAATTTATGAATCGATATTTTCAGCTTCATTGCTGCCCAGGTTCTGTGAAACAATCCTTATGTTCAGATCTTTCTATGGGCTCATCAAACTGAAAGTCCTATTGAACTGGCTGCAGTTCTGTTTCCACCTCATTATGGTGGGTGGCACCGGAACATTTGGACAATTGGAGCAGCAGTTCTTTCTTCCCATTCCAAACAGGAAACTTTATTAGAATAAGAATTGAATTACTCCATCTCCTGCCTCCTCTCTGCGGTGCTTAAATCTGAAGCCTTTGCAGAGATCCTCCTCTTAACTTCCTGGATTTGTGCAAAGGCACGTGCCACAGCAGCTCTGTAAAACACCAGCACTCCGACTGTGTTCTCATTTCCACCTATACGTGTGTCATATTTAATAAAAAGGTTGGGTTGGAAACTACTTCAAATATATACTTATAACCACAGCCCTTTTTCTATACCCTGTGTAGATGCCCCCGTCCAAACCAGAAATAATGCTCAATCACATCTGCAGAGAAAACCCCTAAATGAATTTCAAAAAACAAATATGTTTGCAAAAAATCAGCCTTTTCCAGCAGGCAAATCACAAACAAACAAACCCCCCTGCTTTCCTTTAAATCCATTAACAGTTATGAACAGCTAACCCAGCTCTAGTCATTACCTGGCAATGAAAAATCGACAATGGAGTTATTAGGATAATATACGTAATTAATAGAAATATTAAAAGATTCACCATTAACCTGCATTTGCTCAGAATGCCAGAGGGGTGATTAGTTAGAATGGCACAGAATATTTTATAGTACTTACTGCTCTTATAAGAAGTCAGAGAGATGAAAATGGAGATCCAAGCCTCTACTGGATTGAAGTATGACCTTAATAGTATTCAAATCTTTAAACAGGAATGAAGATAAAGAGAATGTGGAAAAATTATGCTTTGAACTTACCAAAGGGATTAGGACACACCAAAAAGATGTAATTTTTTTTTTCAGGTAACTGATATTTTAAAGTCAATGTGTTCCAAAACTTTCTTGGCTGGAAGCAATTCTCCATCTTTAACACTTCTCACAGTTCAATATATTATTAATGATCAGGTTTGTATCTGAAAACACTACAAATATCTCTTCATTGTGCATCAGACACATAAAGTGCACAGAATAATTCTGTGAGTTATAGAGAGTCTGCAAATCACTGTCCCACATAAAATGTGTATATATTTCATGGACTTCAGCAAAACGCAGGTTTAAGTTCACTTCAGAAACTATTCGTTTAACTGCAGAAGTTGATGAAGTTGCAGCAGGGGTTTTATAAAATGTAAAAAAAATTGGTTCAGGGAAAAGTAACAACAAAGATTTGTTGAGAAGAATCAGAGAAATATATTGTGGTTTATTAGTGCTGTGGCAGACGGATGGATTTTGTGGGAGCTGGGTTTGTCTATGGAGAGGAGTCACAGCTGAACTCCAGAAGGCTTGGCCAGAGCTGGCCCCAATTTCTCTCTCCCAATAAACTGATGTGCTTTGTCTCCTTTTGTTATATGAGCTCAGAAAAGTCCAGGCATTAGTAACAGTACAGTTAGAAGGAAAAAGAGGAGATCCCACACCTCATTATCCCTCTTCCTGTTCAAGAGATGGTGTGAGACTGAATTAGTGTGTGTTTGGGAAGCACTGGAAGAGCTAAGCATTGCAATAGAGATGCTAATTTAGAATTAGGGATTAGATCACTGGGAAGCAAGTTCACCAGCAATAAATCTGAATTCAGGCACCTGGAAACACCAACAAGGCTTTGATGCCATAGAAATTGCATGGATTCCTCTCCCTAAGTGTCTTCCTGTAGGAATGCAAAGTCACTTCCAACTAATATGACAAGACAATATATGTTGTTTCCTTGCAAGGCCAGGACTCATTAAGGACAGATATAAATCAGTTGTCTGATTTGTAACTTCTAAAACTTTAATTTTGGAAAAGAACTTCACCTACAGGTTCAAATTTCAACATCCCTCTTGTTAACTCCTGTTTTAAAAGGTGGAATCAACAGAAGCCATTGGAGTCCCACCCCAAGCCCTGAAAAACTTGAACATACATTCAACCCAGAGCTGAATGGATGAGAAATTGAGAAAGTTAACAAAAAACACATTTTCTTCCTTAAAGAAATATTTCCTCCTGACAGATTTTGGATTGCATGCTCTTTGAAATACTGGAGCTATCAGAGCACGTTCCCAGAGAAAAAATACTAAATGTTACCAGCACTAAGTGTAAAATACGGGACATCCACACAGACAAATACATGTCAGTGTATGCAGATACAAAAAAATCACACCTACAAATAATACAGGCATCAATAAAAATATTTATGAATGAGCAATTGAACTTCTTGGGAAAAGTTCCAATCAAAATATTGTTGCCCATATTCAAGGACTGCTTGGCAAGTCTGTCTTGTTCCTGAATGTGCCTTTTGAACCCTCTGCTCTATAGGACTGTCTGGGATAACTTGTTACAGCAGCCTGGGGAGACACTGGGACACTGGAAGGGGAAGAGGAGGGAAGGCAGGGGTTAGTCTCTGCTTCCCCAGGCTGTAATTAGCAGTGGCATATGACAGAACCAAACCAGTTCCATTTTGAGCTAGTTTTGTTAATTTTTAAAATAAGAAAATTCAAGATAAATAGCTGAAAAATTAAAGAGATTTCTAAGAAGGAGAAATCCAGTGGAAGGACGGACCTAAGTGACAAATTTAGGTTAAGGTCATGATTTTGCTGTATTCATCATCATACAGTGAGGATGCTAAAACATGAGTCTCTTGGAATTATCGAGACTTCAAACAGAAGAGGTTTCCAATTGAAGTATTTCTATTTCCTACTGTATAAATAACACCTCTCACCTTGTCACAACCCTATCTGATACATCAGAGTACAACTGGACACTTTTGATTCTCTGATTTTTAGAGCACTATTGATTCAAATGATCATAAAGTGGCAGAATAGTCAAGAAATGTTACATCTGGACACAAGTAACTAGGAAAATCTGGCCCCTACCTGGTTCACAAAAACAGGGTGGATTGGGATGAAAGAGGTAATTTTTATTTTCTCTCCTAAAGAAAAAGCACATATAAAACATACAAAAAAAAGGTTCAGAAGAGGTTTCAAAAACAGTCAGAGAACAAAGAGAAAGAACAAAGCAGAGAGGAAGAGGGAGCCTCCTCTACAACTCATCTACTGCCTATGGGAAGAAGTACTCACTGAGTACTTGGCTGTCCTGGAAATCAAGCCACGCTTTCTTGTGTCTGAACAGAGAGGTGAGGCTTCAAAGAAGTAAAATTTTAAGCCAGAATGGCATATCTTCATTTAACTTTTGTTTGCTTTGAGAATTCCCTGCCTCAGGTGTTACCTGGAGCAGGCAGGATGCAGATATCACATGGAACTTGTCACCACAACCCTGCCTTCCCTCTGTAAAACAGTGCTAAGCCACCCCAAAGAACTTCTGAAACAATCAGATGAGCAGTTCTATCTATTATTATAATGTTTTAAATACTTTCAAACTTGGTTTCTTTTTTTCTTTCTTTCTTTCTTTAAAGCCAATAGTGCATTTAAAAAAATTAAGCAGAAAATTAACTTTCCCGAATGTCTTCAGCAATTGGACACAATTTCCAGTAAGTGCCAGATCTTTCAAATGAACAAAATGTCTCCTGATTTTGGCATTATAATCCAAAAGTTCTCATTAGCTTCTCCGATTCATTTAATATCATTTACCCCTCCCCACAAGTTTTTAGGTGGTGGAAAAGATTAAAGATGATCCCATAACAGTCTGTTCAGTATTTTACATTCCCTGACCTTTTGTGTAATTTGATATGTTCCTTTGGATGTCTATTCCAAGCATGGTGGGTGAGAGCTTGATTTATAAACAGTGTGTGCACACAGGATTTTTATGTACTTTGTTCACCCCATCAGTTTTTTCTGTAGTCATTTACAGTCTATTTGCAATTCATTAAAGTACTTTTCTTTTTGTTAAAATGGTCTTTCTTTTTTTTTTTATGTTTCCGTGCCAAAGTAGGTTTCTTTTGAGAAAGGAAAGTCTTCAGATGCTGTGACAGCTGTTATGGGGTCCCCTGCTTATACTTCATGTTATGGATGTCTCAGCTGGAGCAGAAAAGGGGCAGGTTTGCTTTGAAGGAGGTTTTTGACAAAAATCCAGCTCTTTCCTTACCTTTGTCTTCAATGTTAAGTACTGGAAGACGATTCTGCCCACTAAAATTCAAAGTTTGAAAGAGCAGATTTCTTGGGGTTTGGTACAGGATAAGGATATTTTTCCTCTACTCACAGTAAGAGTTTCAGAACACTACATTAGATGAAGAATGAATCTAAAAATGTAAAGCTTGCACCATTTCCTGCCTTGTTCTCAGCAGCCGGGTGTGCAGCTTTCCCAGTGCACAAGAAATTGGAATCCTCACTGGATGAGACATGAAAGGAGACCTCTATGAGGTAATACAGTTCCCACAAGATCCCAAGGCTGGAATTTAGGATAGCTCAATCCCAAAGGAAAGGAGGCCCACCAGCCTCTCAGGATTCTGGGGACCCAGCTGATGTGTGTGGCACTGTGGTGGTTTGGGGACATTCCCAAGCTACCTACAGAGTTGGCCATGGAAGGGACTTCGATCTCCAGGAACAGCAACATCCCATAGAAGAACAAACCACAGCAAATGACTCTCCAGGTCCATAGAATTCTCTTTCAAAGAGAACAGATCTAATTCAATGCACAGCTTAAAAACTTACTAGAAAACTCTGGTTTTCCTTCCCAATTCCCTCACTGCTTCCCACCACTGAGTGTTTCTCTCCCCTTTGTCTCCTTTCAGGAGTACAAGTATGCTCTGCAAGGCCTGTTTAGTCACTCTTTATTCACTGTATTTGGGGTTTTCTGAGTAATGCTGTAGCACAAATTTAGTTAAAATAAGAAAGTAAATAAATAAAAAGAGAGATTCTACTACTACACATTCCCAGTTCTGTGTAGCTGTCCTTTAGCAAAAGTAGACTATTTGTCAGTGCCAATTATTTGGAGGGATAAAAGACAGTCTTTCGTTTCTTCAGTCGTGTCCAACAAATCCAAATACTTCTATTTTCTTCTAAATATACTGATTTTTCTCCTTGAGCTCAGTGAGGAAGATGTACTGGATGAGGTATTAACTAAATGCCAAACATCCAGGGGGACCCAGGGAATGTGGTGTCGGTAGCTATCCAGTAATCAGGGGAGAAGGCAGTTTTTAAGGATTTATATATGACCCAATTTTCTGTTTCTCTGATACTTTGTACGCGTCATAATTTTCCTTGAGTACCCTCCAGTACGAACATGTTTGCTGGCAGGAAATGTCTTTTTATTGTTGGTTACCTGCTCTGTGGCTCCAATCTGAAGGTTTACAGATAAAAAAAGAATGGTTTCATCCCTCTCCCTTGCACTGCAGTTAATGCCAAATGTTTCAGTGCTCTGGGAGAGGCTTTTCTCTCTCTTTGGGGAGAACTATTTCTGATCCCCAATGTAGCAGTTAATAAAGTCTCAACAGTCTTTCCACCATTTCCCTCAGCACCCGTTTGCAGTCCTAAAACTCCACTGCTGCTGTCACTCTCCAGCCTCTCCAATCTTCTCTGCCAAATGATGTTTTCCTTAGCAGGAACTTCCAATGTAGCCCCAATTGTTTCTGTTTTATTGAGGGATTCCTCCTGAGTGGATTTTTCGATAGCATTTTTAACCACACCAGCAGCCACGCTCTTCTAAAGCAAAATTATCTGCAGCTCCCAGAGATTTAATAGCAGTAAAGTTTTTAATGCTATCTTACTCAAGTCCCCTGAGCCTGCAATAGGTTCCTTCTCTTAATATTCCATTATGTCTGACATGCTCTTGCCATCCATGGAGAGAGATTGGATCTTGTACTCGAGGCTTCCAGACTATCACATTTCCTCCCTTTTCTAAAACACATCCTGCTCTTTCCTGGAGGTCATTCGCTCTCGTCTGGGAGTGGAGCTTGCACACAAACAGCACAGAACAGGAAACCTAAGTCCAAAGAATTTTCATCTTTTGGGAAAGGCGGGTATTTTAGGATATGTTTTAACCTTGGGTCTGTTTTCCTTCTCTCCAACAGTTATAAACCTGTTTCAGTGAGATGCTTCTCCTGCAGCACATGAAGGGTAACTCATGGTCAACACTGAGCCCAGCAGTGCAGGGGACACTCACAGGCACTTGCACACATTAGGTGGCAAAATTAAGATCTTAGGAAAAAGGAAAATCAGAATACAAATCCTACCTGTGCCAAACGAGGCAGTGACAGTGCTCTCAGTAACACACCCTGTCTGCACGACTGTAATTCAGAATAAACAATGGCTGTGTTGAGAGGAGTAAGGTGTTCCAATAACTATAGTGGATTTAGGGACAATTTGGGTAGACACTTGCGTTTAGAGTGTTTCCATTAACTCTTCAAGTAGCAATGGGAGACCACAAAGAGATTTTGTTCACTAATATTTAAGATACTCAGGTAAAAAGCAGTTAGTTCTGTTAAGAGCTGTACTTCTACTCTGTCTCTGCAAGAATAGTAGTATATAAATAATACAGCCTATACCTTTAGATATCTGTAAATAATCACCCATTCAGAGTTATAATCTATCCCATTCTACAGTCTTGCCATTTTGTCATTTTTGGGTTATGGATTGATATTAAAAGTTGAATTAAGACAAATATTTGGACACATTCCTTCTTATAATTACAATTCCACTTTTACTAAGCCCAGTTCTGAACTCTGACAGTTAAAAAATCAGATATCTGTCTTTGATGAAAGGATCATCACCTGAATCAATAATTGTTATCTTTGAAAACTCAGCATTTACACTGCTTGTACAGTGACAAAAGGTATAAATCACCCCCAAGGCTCCTAATTACTCCCATTAGCAGTTGGTTTGTTATCCTGTAGATGAACCACTGATCCCACATTGTAAGGACAATAGCTGGGCCTGGCTTGCAGCCAAGCCTTGCGTGTATTTAGCGTAACTAAATGCCAAGAGCAGGGCCGGACTGAGCCTCCAGAGACTCAGATTTTGGGGATGCAGCTCTGAAACGTCCTTAACATATTCATCTTATTCGCTTTATCCACTTTGACAGTACAAGAGGCGATGGTTTGCATTGCTACCTGCCGACACTAATTACAACACCCCAAAATTCCACTGTTTTCACTAGGCATGGTCACATAAGGGCAGTGACACCATCAACAACTGCCAAGTAGTATTCACTGTATGTATTTATGTATTCTCACTCTCTCTGTTACTCCAGCATGGCAAACACCAACTGTTAATGCTACACTCTAGTTTCTGTCATGTTCTCTAGTAGGTGCGTTTATTTGTTTAGCCTCAGAATAGAATTATTAGAACTCATAAATTAAAAGCTGATTGTTGAAAAAAATATTAAGGCAGCTGGGAATTATCCATGTTCATGGAGAAAAAATTGTGTTACAGTAATGTACTACTATACAGCTACCACAGAGTAAGTATATACTTCTGCTGGATGTATTTACATTGACTCTGCTCAGCACTCTGTTTTGACTCTAATGCAATTCCACCATTGCAACAACAAGAGATGAAGTGTTTACCTCCTCTAGTAAATAGAACATGTGGCAAACCCACTGCCCCGGCAGTGATTTGCCTGTGCTGCTGCTTCCACAATTAGAATTGCAGGAGCATTAGCAGGGAAACCTGATGTAAGGAGCACTGGATTTGCTAGGGATTCTATGCCTGGAGTAGCTGAAATATTTAGATATGTGCATCCAAACAATCCTGAAAGGAGTAAGTAAAATCAACCCCCAGCTATCACTGCGAAGTCAAAGGCAATGATGTGATAACCCACGAAACAGATTGACCAAAACCTTCTGCATCTTGCTTTAAAATTTAAGAGGAGTATTTAAATGCTGCTGTGCCACTCCTTGTCTGCATAAGAGAATTGCTGACAGTGCGGTTTTAGAGTAAAGATGGAGCTCAATCTGTATGCAAATGAGATGTTAATATGGCATATAAAAGTAAAATTCAATAAAACAAGTTTGCACTGAGCACCGAGATCACAGAAATTTGGCCATGCCTTGGCTTTGGCTCCTCACCGGGTTTTTGCTGACTCAGTTTTCCTCCCCTCCGCTCAGTTTATGTATGTTGTGTGATTTAGCAAATAAAACCAAATAGCATCTTTACTGCTAATGAAGTGAGATATGGGCTTTTACTTGTGTCCACTGCCATTTAATGACCTAAACATCTCCAGCACTCTCAGTGGTCGGGTTGAAAGCCATATTGATTGCCCTGAAATTCCTGTTGCTTGCATTGCAAAGAGCTCCACTAAAAAACAGTGACTCAGCTGCAGAACGTAAGATGGTTGTAAACATGGCTTGGATGGGATACTGCTGGAGTAAAGATATTGTAAGAGTAAAAAATTCTGGCCTCGGGCCTTTGTTGACAACCTGTGATTTTCAACAACAGTTGGAATAGTCTGCTGGTAAAATTCAACACCACCCAAACAGCCAACAAAGTGCTTGAGGAGCGAGGAAAACAAGGAGCTGTCCATCCTAGTTGGAAGAAACTGAAATCCAGACTTAACAGAAGAATTTTACATGTTAAATAAAACCATAGGTTAACTCTAAAGTTGTTCTCAATACTCCTATTTGTAATACCACATTTTGTTAACCATGTTAGTTTTCATAGAATCCTTCGGTTGCAAAAGATCTGTAAGATCACAGCACTTCACAAACGTGAATTATTAACTCATCTGTTACTGCGGTGAGAGTTTAACGCCCATATCACACAGCAAGAATCAAAAAATCCTAGAGAGAAATTTGGAGGTTTTTCAGCCCAATATTTTGCCAGAGAGACTTTCCAAGCCCTTGGGAGCTTAGTTAACAGCAGTGTGCTTTTGCTTACTCTGGTCTTTCACAGTGCCTAAACTACAGAGCTACAACAAGTATTTTATTGTTTACAGTTATGGATTTGACTCAGGGGCTATGCTAGTATTTGTTGTTTAAACTAAATTGACTAAGTTTTGTTGTTCTGACTGCCAAGGCAACATTCTCCTTTAGGATTTATATAAGAATGAACATTAATTTTACCCATAAACATAAACCCCAAATTTACTCCATGCAGTGAGCATTCCTAATTGCTGGGGCTCTGTGTTTGAATATTTATGCCAAAAGTCCAGAAATCTCATGCTGTTTTCATGGAATTGACATTTCTTCATGGTCCATGTTTTGTGTGTGAGTTTGAGATTTTTTACCAAATCTCTCTCCATGTTCAGTTCAGAAATGGCTGTCAAGTCAAACTCTGGGTTTCAGAAGACAAGATTTGCAATTTTTATCACTTTGTTTTACATCAGTACTTCAACACTCCACTTTCACTACTAGGGCAGAGTATTGCATACAGTGTGGGGATGAACAAAGCAGGGAAGGTGAGGGTGTGAGCCAAGATGGAAAGAGTTCAGCAGGAAAATGAATAGGTGAGCTCCTCGCTTGGCAAACCAGTATGAAACAGTAATGATTTGCAGGCACTGCAGAACAGATGATCTTTAAAGATTTAAAAGAGAATATGTTCTCCTCTTTAAAAGAGAAATAGTGACTTTTCAGATCTGAAAAAATCCTCATACCTTCGCTTGCAGTTTGTATTCAGCAATGATAACTCCAGAAAAATCCCCCTCTTTACCTCCAGTGACCTATTGAATCCTGCAATTATCTGCCATCTCTTCTAAGGTATTACAATAGAAAGAATAACAACAGTGGGTTTTCTATCCACATAAATATTTACAGTTAGATTTTAATAAAATTCATGGCATTTTCCTAATAGAAAATCACCTAATGATCTGTCAGGTTATGCTTGTCCAGGCATTCCCTTACTTGCAGATCAAGAGGAGATTTCTTAGGAGATGTAAATTGGAGTGATCTTTATTTCAGTAGCTCTGCCTCAAACAAGATCCTGCCTTTAATCACCCCATAGGCAAAGGATTTCTTCCTACAAGAATGGGGAATGTGAGGATTTTCCTCTGTTTATATTGGTGAAAGCAATTGGTTTGCTTCTAAAGGCTGGGTCAACTCTGCTGTTCTGTTGTACCCAGGTGTGCTCAGTTCCTGTGGGTGACAAACCCCCAGTTTTGGAAAGTCCTCCTGTGATGTTTGATAATTGTGTTCAACCTGGAGTGCAGCAAGAGCAGCTTCAAACCCTTTAAATAATGTGCCTTAAAACCAACACTTGGATTTACTCCAGCAAACACTGTGTGTTTAATAACAACTGATAACAAAACATCATTTCCCATGCTATGACTAGTCTTTAAGCATCAGTAAAAATGTACTTAATCAATTTATATTAAATTACTGTGCAATCACCATGGCAGTTTAAGGCTATGCCTATGTATATTAGACATTTTATCAGGTAATTATTATGTTCTCTTAACTTCTGAGCATTACTTGATCTTTTCTATCTATACAACTGGTATCTTTAAATGAATATTTTATTGTATCTGGGCTACCACAGTCAGTGTGGCTATATTGTCTTTGAAAGGCATTTAAAGATGATGTTTTTCAATTTTCTGTGCTGAGGATTATGGCCAAGGATTTTCACCTCCATGATGTGCTGTCCCTCTTCAAAGCACTCTCCCACCCTCTCTTTATTCCTGTGGTACAAACCTGCCTTGCTGATGAAAGTGAAGCCGAGTAATTTCACCATAAAGTGATCCTGAACCCAGTCTTTCATTCCCCGTGGTTTCCCTGGGCTTTTAAGTTACCAACACAAACATTAATTTTGGGTTACTCCACAAACTGGCACAGCCCAGTTTTCTCTCCACTTAAGGAGTTGGGAAGCCTTGACCTTTCTCTCCCTCTGCTGTTCACTTCCACTGTCCCCTTGTGCAAGTCCCTTAATTTCCCTGTATCTTATTGTCTACATCACACACACACACACGCAAAAGTAAAATAATTAATGAAGAAATTAACGCTCTTGAAATTTTGGCCTGCAAACACCAGGTTTATTTAGGCACAGCACTATGCACAGGGAAGCAGCAACACTTCCTTTGTGTGTCCCTACCAGTGCCATTTTATATTCTGATGTGAAATATAACCATTTTACATTATTACAATTGGAAATGTCTGTTGTCAGGAGCTATTTATAATTATGGAAGTGTTTCCCTTGAGTACCCTTAGCAACTAATTTCAGGATCAGGATAAATAGAAAATAAACTTATGCTGGGCTGTGTAGACATTTATCAAATCAAATGATTACAGAAAATTAATCTTTCTATGGTGGTCTATCAAGTCACCAAGTGCATTTTAAATGCATGAATATCAATGGTAGGGAAAAAATAAACACAACCCCATGACCACCCACCAACCAACCATAAACATTGGCCCTATGAAAAAATCTAAATATGAGTAATTTTTCCTCTCACTACCTCGCTAGGCCCTCACTGTGAATTTCTTTGGCAAACAAACCAATTGGATGGGCAAATATTTGCTCAGTTTTCCAAATGTGTTGGCTCTGAAATTTTTCAGTTCCTGTCTGTTCATTCATTTCCTTTTTATAAATAGGATTTTTAAGAGACTTTAAACACATTTATGTGAATCACCAGAACACAAGAGAAAGGCTTTGGATACTCTCGGAGGGAAGAATTTGCTCTTTATTTATTGAGATAATTTAATGACATTCAGGAGGCTTTAGGTTATCTGCATATAGCTTGTTTCAACCTCAAGTTTGTTTTTAGAACTATGTGAGCTAAAATACTAAGGGCCAACCTTGATAGGAGATTTTGATGCTTCTGCAGTTGTGTCATTGGAAACAAGGTCAGAACATGGGCTGGAAGAATCAAGAGCCTTTGACTAACCCAGATAAGACTCTGTTCAGGCATCTATTGCTCTCCTACCCTTGAACCCTAATCCTTTCATTTCCAGGGATCTGTGCACAGGGTGCTACCTCCCAACAGGGGATGGCATGGATCTCCTCAGAGCCTTCCCATGCTGTATCCAGCAAAAGCAGACCTAACACATCTGAAGGAAGCACTCCTGGAATGCTCTCCACCACGTCTGAGCTGGAGCAGCTCAGCAACCCAGGCCTCACCAGGCACAGGCACATTCCCAGAGCCACGTATTTATTTAATGTTAATGCCTCTTTTCTTGACATTCATCATGTGTTAAGCTGGGAAAGTAATTAAAGTTAATTTCTGCTTGGGGGAGGATGAGAAAAGGTGGGGGGAACATCCTCACTGTAAATTCTTATTCATATTTCTTTCCTGTTTTGCGATTCTCAATCGGAGTTTTCTAATAACAGATCATTTCTTTTTGTCTAACTTTAATCTGGCCCTGCTTGACAAGCACCATCCTTTTCATTGAAGGGTAAGACCACTTAAAGAAAGGCCAATAAGCCCTTGCACTGCTCAGCTGACTGGGGTGATTTGTCACCCTGTGCAGTGGTGGTCACACCAATGGATTTATCTCAAGGTAAATGGAGATGCTGAGACCTGGGACCTGGAGCTTTGATTAAGGCCCCCTTTTTGTAGTGTTGATAGATGTTGCTTGTGTTTATCTATTTGAAATGCCACTAAATCTGTGAATACAATGGAAAAAGAGAGTAGTTTGCAGCTGAAAACATATTAGTGATTTATGTTTCACTAAGAAGCACAATAGAGAGACAGAGGCTATTAAGAGGAGCTATTTTCATGAGAAATAGTTCTGCTTTAAAACATTATCAACCACACCTTGATAAAGACCTACATGCATGCATAATGGTGTTTACTTATCCCTTTAGTTGAGTGCAATATACATTTGGAATGCACAGCCCCAAATTATTAATAAGCCAGGAGACACTTTGCCATGCAAATGCACAGGAATAGGATTCTATGCATGTTAATTGTCTTCCAGAGAAAAAGCCAGAGTCAAGCACTGACCCGGGACTTCAGGTGGACTCCATATCCCTTAAAACAGCTTCAGATCCTACTGACCATTATTGCCAGCATTTATTCACAACATTTTAGTAGAAATAAGCAGTAGGGTGACACAAAGGGATTATAATGCATCGATATAAGTTATAACATGAATCAATGTCAACAAGACGCACCCATTGAAATGAATAGGGTCAGATGAGAATGCTGGATCACCCTGACTGCCTGACAGTTACAAATGCATAACCTACTCTGCATAATAGGAGTGTACAAACCAGTAGAGATTTGTAAACTTGGTTCATTTCAAGCAGAACTGACCCACAGGAACGGAAAAAGGCAAAGCCAACTGAGCTGTCTGGAAATAAGTGATTCTGTAGTTTGTTGTTTAACGAAAGGCATAATGAGGTTTCATTTTCTCAAGCTTGAATAGAGAACATGGACCTGAACTGCTGTGAGGTAGCCAAGCTATTTATCCACAACTTCAATTAAAAGGCAAAGATAACACATTCTCTTGCAAACACGTTTCTGTTTACAAATGCAAAATAAAGCTTCAGTGCTCTGCCCCGTGTATGCAAATCCAAAGGCATGCTGCAATCACCTGTTTGGAATTAACTGCTCTGTGTTATGATTTATTGAAATGTTCTGAGGGTTCCTAATGAACAGCGGTGGAGGGGGGGAAGGCTGGATAATGTGTGTGCACCTGGAGCATGAAAACCAGTACAGTAAGTTATGTACCTGTAGGGTGATGCTCTGGCTGTGGCTTGGCACTGCAGTGCACCGAGAGTGTTGCAAAGCTCTTAAATCTGGACAACACCTGCACCTCATTTGCTTTACAGAAGCGCCATGACCTGACTGCTGATGGTGAGCCCTCCCTTCCATCCTCGGGATTATGACAAGTTATTAATTGCCACCATTAGCTGCAGCAGCCTGCCTGAGATCTCTGCTGCTCTCTGGAGGTGAGAAACTGCGCGTGTGGATGCGGAGAGAGGAGCCGGGAAGCACTGGGGCAAACAGAGCAACAACCTGCCCAAAAGGGATTGTGAGGTTGTGAATAATTTATTAGAAAACATTTTTCTTTGTCCTTCCCACAGACCCACAAATCCTCCCTGAGCGCTCTTTACCAGCCTTGCAGATAATGTACTTACACATCTCAGAGCTTGCTAAATAGACTGAGCAGGCCAGAGTTCACTCCTCACATGTTCCTGCCGAGCGCCTGGCACAGATGAGACACCCTCATCCTCTCCTGGAAGTCCTTCCTATGGAATTCTTCTGTAATTAGCTAGAGGAGTGAATAAAAAATGACAAGTTAATGCTCGGAAAACAATTTCCCCTCCACTTTTGTTTGTAACTGTGTACCAAGTGTGTTAGTTCCCAAATTTCAGCACGGATTCACACCTCATTTCACCCTCCTTCATGCTCTTGTTTGAAGGTGCTCAACCTGTCTCATTAATGTTTTCAGACACAAAACATCATATCTCACCACCTAATAAAAAGGTTGTGATGGAAACAGGAAAAAGCAAGTTCATAACAGGACAGGGAGAGGAGTGTCAACTTCAGTAATTTAATGTGCAGCCACTGACACACTGTGGGGAACTTTGGGTATGAGTGAAAGATCAGTTTTCAGAGGGGACAAGAAAAGAAGATGGTCAGGATGAAACATGAACTGATGTCAGCAAATGGAGCTTTGAGGGAGCTGTGCTGGTTTGGAGCACCTGAAGAATGTCTTGAGACAGGCTCCTGCTTGAGCATGACCTGGGTCTGGGTGTGTGGGTCACCCAGAGGAGGAGTCCTCTGCAGAGTGTGAACCCAGGGTTCCCTCCATATGAACCCAGAGAAGAGAGCAAGGCAGAAAAGAAGAGACTGGTCTGTGTCTGTGTCTCATCCAGGTCAGGAGTTAGGATGTGGCCAGTGATTGCTCCCACGCTACAAACTCAGAAGGATATCTAAGACAGACATAGTCCAGTGGGGTAAATTACAGGCAGAACCTGAATTGTCAAAGTAACCAAAGCAAAACTCTGTATTTTGGCAACCTTTTCACAGTATTTATAAGACATCCAATACCATCATGTTCAATCTCTAACAGAATAAAAATATTCAGCATTTTAACAGGGTGTATTTTAAATAATATTTTTAATTTTTGCTATCTATCCAAACCTTTCAGTTCCTCTCCCTGGTCATCTGAAACAAAACATTCCAGTGTTTTTAATTTTATATGTAAATAAATTACATACAGAACTTACACACCTGAAATACCATTTGGCTGGGTAAGAAAAGGGTGCAAAATGCTTTTATTGGCCATATGTAGGTGGAATATTTAGTAAGCAATCCCATAATAGTGTACAGTGTTCTTCTATTTGTAATTAGATAATCTAAAGTTTAAAAGTGTCTTCTTTGGTTGGTTGGTTTATATTTTTATCTAACCATCAATACCTCAAGAGCTGCACAAGAGTTCATACCTCCACACACCTTTAATATGTCCATATGAAAGTAAAATTAATGTGGAAATACAACTTGTACAGATTATAAGTTATTACTAATACTAATACTAAGGTATATGCTAAGCCTGAGCTTACAGTAAAGCCTGGTGAAACTTTAGGTCAGAGGAACACAATTTTGTGAATCTTCTGGGGCAGTTCCCATGACTTCCTCTGGGGAATATTCTCCCACATGATGTTACAAACCAGACGCAGTTCTGGTGCTGCTCATGCACTGCAGGCTTAGCTGGAACACCAAGCCTCTGCAAGCGCTCACATCTGCTTCGGTGAGAAACCCTTCAGTTTGATCCCTAGAGTGGGAAACTCCTGTCCAGGCAGAGGTTCAGGACAGAATCCAAGGGTTTGGAGATGGATTGGGTTCAACTCCTTGAGAAAAGAGCTCTGACCACTGTGTTCTCATGTAAAGCTCAATTTTAAAAAGAGTGAAAATCCTCCTCTTTCAAAGAATACTCATAGGCTTCTCCCATTGGGGGTGATTTGGGACTCAGGTGAAAAGAATCACTTCCTTTAAGTCTTGATCAGGCAGATGCTGTTCCTGCTTTGCTCAATTCCCCCAGGGTTCCTTGCTTGTGACCAGGACCAAAGCACTGACCACAAACCTCAGTTTTTCAGCCCTGGTCTGGCCCTGTACCTTCACCCAGGCACAGAAAACACAATGTTCTGTGCCTCACTGGGAGTTCTCCAGTCCTTTGATCCATCAGGCCTGACCTCCTTCCTTCCCATCTCCTCTTCCTCCTAATCCTCAAAGCATCACGCTGTGTGATTGTCTTTTGCACCTTGTAGGAAGGGTAACACTGCATTAAAAATAACTATACAATGTGTGAGTTATAATGCAAACGTAACTTCTAAATGAGTTATGTGAGTATATGGAAACAGAGAAGTTGTTTTCTCTTCTTCCTATAAATCTACTTCTTATTGCCTTTTGGTTATATAGCAAGTTTGAAATCCACCTATAACATAATGTGAAATATATCGGTCTCGATCTAAATCCTGTTAGACTGCATGGAAAAACTCCTGGGAATTCAGGTAACCTCTGCTACTTCCATATTATTCCTTAGTTGTGGGTGCTTGATTCCACAACTCAAACAATGCTCTGTTCACACTGTTTTCTTATGGAGCCATAAAAATACAATTTTCCTCACATTCATCATCCTTTGATAGAACCATTAAAACAGTTTAAAAAGAAAAATAAATTATGCCAATTTTAATAAGCCAGAATGTTATGGTGTCCAACATGGACAATTAACATTTTACCAGCTTCATTTGCCTAAAATAAAATTTTGCTCTCATCTGTTCCCCCCAAATCTCTCAGTAATACAATTTTAGTTCTTAATTGCAATGATAATAGTCATGGAAAACTAGTTAGTATAGTGGGATAGCACTGCAACTCCCACCTTGGAGCTCGCTGGGAATGGGAACCATTGTGCTGGAGAACTTGGTTGTTCAACAGGGATGCTGGTGAGCAAGATTTATCTGTACAGAATATATAGATAAATGTATAGAACACAGAAATACAAATCCAGCTAGTTTTATGCAGGTATGGGTATATGTGCACGCAGCGGTGAGCAGCTTTACTCCATCCTGCTCTATGTCGTGCTGCAATGGTCAGAGAGGGATCAGCAAGGTCCGAATTTGAGTGTGACTCGCGGTTCTAGAACAGCAGGAGGACAAAAGGAAAAAGCCTGTCTGAGATCTGAAAGAGAGAGAGAAATTTAGGAACCATAAAAATCTCTTTTTTGGCATGGTGAGGAATCCAAAGCTCACATCTAACTCCCAGAGATATTTTTGGTGCCATTTTGAGAACCAAACCTGCCTCTGGTGGAGGCAGCAGCTGACAAGAGGAGAGCAAAGGGTTAAGCTGTGCACACACCCCAGGTATGTTTGTCGCGGAGGAATGAATGGAGTCACTGTGAGCAGCAGAGTGTTATTTTAACACCTATTCTCTCCTTGGCTCTATGGCCAGTTCACATGGAACTGAGTGTTTCCATGGAGGAGTGAATCCATCTGTGTTTTCTCACCTGCAGGTGTTGGGTGTTTAATTAAAAGATCTAACTAATATGTTGCTATTTTGTGAAGGGATGTGAATTATAGCAAAGGCAAATTATGAATGATAATGAGAGACAGAATAACTCACTTGGAAGCATTTTTTGTGTGCTTTTCCCCCCTTCTTACACAGGAGAATGTACAGGAATGAAATAACCAAGGATGAAGATAATTTACTTTCAAGTCATCCTTGTATGTGCAAGCAAGGCTGGTATAGTTCCATTGGCATGGGGATTGCACCAATTTAATCAGCACAACCACTTAGAGCTTGACCATTAGTAAAAACCTTAAAAAGCATTAAGGAAAGTAGACTTCTCACACAGAGTTTAAACAACCTGCCTTCCAAATTCAGACACGTGCAGTGAATTCATTTGCCATTTGCAATAATTAGTCGTTCGAGCTGCTGCTCTGGGTATATAAAGGACACACAGATGAGTTTCACAACCTGTATGGGACCATTTGAATTTGGGGGAGTTTGGATCCTTTCTCTTTATTAGTGTTAGGAAGTAGGGTTTTGAACACAATCACGTCACTTTGATGCAAACATTAGGACTGGAAGCATTTCTGTACACTATGTTTTATGTGGTGAAATATGCTTTATATCTTGGAATCTCACTTTCAGAGCAGAATATAAATAACTCTATTATGACTGCCCAGAACAGTCCTACCTTTCTCTCCATGTATCTGACATGATGAATATAGAAGGATCATTTTAGAAAACTTTTGGAAAAGCATTCATCCAAAATTACCATCAGGACATATCTTGATTTTATTACTTTGCCCCAGATTCTTGCTCCTCCAGACCTCAGCATCTCACAGGGGCCAAGAGATCCAAGCAGACAGTGACAGGCTGCTCATTTAAAAAGCCAGTGGAAAGAAAGGTAAATTAAATTGGTCCAAGAGGCTGAGAGAGCCTGGGGCAATATCAGAGGACTCTGAGGCATTTAAGAGCCATAATGCATGGGACAAACTACAACACAATTCCAGCAAGTCTCTCACTCCCTATCAAAATACACACTGTAGATGTCTCATGCCTATAAAAATTACAAAGAAATATACTTGTCAAGGTGAAATAATAAACGAAAAGAGGAAGGTGATGAAATGACTGAAAAGGGAGAAGAGAAGGGCAGGTAATGACTGGGGAAAAAACACCCCCAAAGAAAAGAGCTGAGAGGGACTTGTAAGTGGAAATAGGTGGTCATTAGGTGACAGTGCATAACCAGGCGCTGGGGTAAGAGAGAGAATGAGGGAAAAAAGAATGAAAGGCAAAAAAGAACAGGGAAGAAGGATAGAGGGAAGAGAGATGGAAGCAGCCTAGTGCCAGAAGGAGCAGTTCTTAATTACAGTGGGGTGGATTTGCTGTGTAACATAACCCATTCTGTTCTATTAATCATTAGTATCTGGGTGCCTCCAATGGCACATGAAGTATGTGTTATCTGTCCTCTGGTCATTTCTCTGGGGAAAAATGTGTGTTCAGTGGGTACGGAGAGATTCCTTTTCTTCTTTCTTAATAAACATGTTGTTGTGTTTTCAGTTTCGAGATGGCAAGGTCAAAGAAATACTCCTTCCCTTGCATGAATGTGTCTCTGAGGCATCAGGGAATTCAGGAGCGAGAGAAGAACCAAACAGAGCTTGTAAAAGGGAAGAGATCTGAAAATGTGAGGGTTTCCTTCACTGGTTCATTGTGTATTTTTTTGCAGAGTTTTGAAATCATCTCACTGAAGAAAAATAAAGCTAAAAGCTCTATCAAGGGCTGTTTTTTCTCTCCTCTCTCTGCTGCTTTCATTTCACTCTGAACAGGCACAGACATCCGAGCTCTGGTCCTGACTCTTGTACCTGCAAACCTGAAGCTGCAGCACATGTGGGAATCTGGCACTGCCCCAAATCCCACTGTCTAGAGATCCAGCTGGGTGCAATCCCACACCAGAGAGGAAGATGGGACTTTTTTCTCACAGAACCTGCTCTAGGGATGAATTTAACCTAATTAACCTCTCGGCTCTGTAACCACATCCTGCAGTAGGACTGTCTCAGAGCACTGGTTGTGTGCAGCACAACCCCCTCCACATTCAGAAGGACATCCTTGCCACTGATGTGGCTCCTGGTCCTTGTATCCGTCATAAGTCACATCCAGACACAACTGGTATAACATTGTCCCTTGAATGTCTTGAGGCTCTGACACAGCAGGAGTTCCAAGTGCCATAAATTAACTCAGGATGTCTGGAGCACTCTGAGCAGGGCAGCCTGGCAGTGGTGGGGACACTGGAAGCACGAGGACCACTGGGCATCGGGTACCAGGGACAGGCACCACCAGCAGAGTGTTTTTCCTGTTCTTAAGGAAGGTATATCACTGATCATTATAAATGGATAGTGATTGTAAGGCTAAATTCCCATCAAGGGGTTGATGAGTCATTAAAACCCCTCAAGCTTTGTTCTCACAGTTTATTGCCTCATCATCATCACCACCCCTTCATGAAATTATTGTCTTTTAATTAGCTCTGGCCCTTTCATTACTGTCTGTATCATTGCAGAGAAAGAAATAGGGAAACAGCTCGAATCAAGTATGTGATTGCCCCTTCTGAAGCCAGTAATAAGGTATTAGCACAGTGCCATATAAAATGATGGTCTTTATGATATGGCAAACTAATTTTTTTCCTAAATGAAGGAAAACCTGGATATGTCTCCTGGTTCCCATTGCAGGGGTGCAAGGATCACACTGAAGCATCATTCCCCTGCCACCACAAAGGCTCCAGTGGTTCTTATCATCTCTCAGCCTCTCCCACCAGCTCAGAAGGTGCTGGGCTGATCAGCAATCCAATGGGAGATGTTGATTGGAATATATTAAATAATAGCAACCATCACAACTGGAGTGATCTCCTGTATTTAAACCACGGGTTTACATGCTCCATAAATTTCAGTATTTGTAATTATAGGATGTATATGAACAGAGTGAGTGGAAGAGAGCAAATATATTATGTGAGGAAACAGCATTATCGATCCTGGATTATACAGTGCACAGGAAAATTAGTTAACCATACAGCTCATTGGTTTAAAGATGGCAGTAAAGTTTAAAGGCATTCTGTTGTGAAGTTAAATATAACGGCCATGACACAAATAGAACAATCGCTTTCCCTGGATTTCCCTGGCAGCCAAGGAATTCGCGGGCTGGATCCTGCCCCGTGAGCTGCTGCAGACTTAAAATAACCCCCCAGGAACACGTGGAGTTACTCCAGATTTACACCACAGTAGCTGGAGCAGGAATTTGGATCCAGAGGTTTAAATAAGGCTTATGTAATAAATGGGAATTTATAATGGTTCCCTGCGGAGCTGGAAGGTGAAAGCTCCATCTGCCTGGATCAGGAAGAGAGTTGACAGACGTGGACTTCAGCTCCACACAAGTTATTTGATCTGAAAGAGTTTTGTTTGTTCAAATGAAAACAGATCAGAGTAAGCAAAACTATTCACTAGAAGAGGTGTTCCTGGCAGTACAGGCCTCCTCTGCCACGGGCTGCTCCATTCGCAATTCCTGGGGCATTCCAGCTTTTAGACCACTTCTACCTGGGCTGGGGGCTGGTACCCCACCAGCTCCGAGTCTGGCATGGATGTTGATGCAGCGCAGGAATGGGAATGCCCCAGGAAGCAGGGAGACTCCCAGGTCAGAAACCACAAGTCCCAGGTCTCATTCCTGCTTCTGCCAGGCCTTTGCTTTGTGACATTCAAGATGCCACTTACTGTGCCTTCTCTCTGAGAGGTGTTGGATGGATGTGGACTACAGAGAGGATACAGGGTCTAATTATTCCATGCTGGGCAAGATTTCCTGTTTCCCTAAGAGAAAATTCCACAAAATACAAAATGATACCATAGCACTTCACTCTGGAGTCATCAATAGCTCTACACCAATTGGGGAGTGCAGCGGTGGCAGTCAACAGAAAATACAAGGAACTGCAGAAATACTGGGTAGGAAGATGGAAAAAATAATAAATTCTGCATTTAATTTCTCTCCCCCCATTTCATACAAATGTGATCTAATTTAATTTCCAAGAAATCTCTCTCCTGGATGCTTGGAAAAGGTTAAAATGCAATTTTCTGAAACTAAGTTATTAGATAGAGGAATATTAACCTTTGAGCCCCATAGACTTTTACTCTTTTTTATCTCCTTTTCATTTTTGTTTGTGGGTCTATTCATTTTTTGGTGAGCTCGGCCGTGTTGCTAGGGAACAGGCGCTCAGCATGTGAGTCTATCTGTCTCTAGGCTCGGTCTAGCTGGGCCCGGCTCCCTCCTTTCGCTGCCGGCGCTGCCGTCCCCTCCAAAAAGCATTTATCACATCCTCGCCCAGTAATGGCCACTCAGTGGAGGGGAAATTGAGCTGACCCGAAGGCCAAAGCTGTTAGGGAGACTGGTGGGAAGGGTAAAAGGGTCACGGTACCCTTTTCCCACCCACTTAGTGGGCAGTAAGCAATAGAACAGCAGTGCCACTGTTTCCACTAACATATCCCGAGGCTTTGCACCTGAAATAAATGTTTGTTTGACATTAACGATAAGGAAAAAAATAAAAATCCGCTTTCCTCACAGAAGCTGGTTATGCTGGTTAAACTTCACCCAGGTAGGGTGGGGAGAAGGGCTTAGGAGATGATTTGTTGTGCACTGTGGGCAATATAATTATTTCCTTTTTGATAGCAATAACTCTGGTACTTTCCCATCCTCTTTGATTTAGAGAAGGCAGGAATCACAGAACCAAAACAGTAAAGCTTTTGTTTCCTTTGGGTCAAAAGTGTACCATGAATACCTGAAAAAAACGAGTTCTGTTGACAATAAATACATAAAATCACTCCAAAACCTACCTAAATAAAAGTCTGGTTTATACTTCTGAATTGTTATGCTATAGAAGCATTTTCTAATGCTGATCTAGATGTGGAAGCATTCACAAATTGAGACACAAACTATTATTCAATAAAAAACAGAGCGGGGGGGGAAATGGGAATAAACCCCATCTTTGTTTACCCATAATAACCTAAACGTCCAATTTCTTCTGGAGATGACATGTTCAGAAGAGCTGCGGGACTGGAAATGCTAAAGGAAACACAGAGTGTGGCTTTTGGAAAGCCATAAGTATTTATGTTGCTACATTACTTACACCCACGGACCTCAGGCTGGCACCTCTGGTACGAGGGAGGTGTTCCCAGGCAGGTAACACTTCACCATCATTGGTGTCAGCAAAGAGCAGGATTTGGAGTCTATTAATTAGTAAAACATCATTACTTGTACCACTTTTCTCTTATCCAGACACAGAACTGTTAAATCACAATGAGGTTTCTGCTGCCGGATCCAGTGTTCTCAAACAACAATATTTAACCAACAAAAAGAGGCCGAGTCAGTCCCGGTTTTAGTGATTCCCAGGAAAGTCATCAAATAAAAATGTGAACTTTAAAATTGATCAGGATTAATTTCACTGACACTGTATCATAACATATATCTCTTTGGAGACTCATTTGTTGGGCTGCAGATGCAAAGAAAGTAAGGAAAGAAATAAATCAGAATACAATAAGGCAATTAGACTTTTGCCATTGATAGAATACTAAAAATGTCTGATTTATCAAAGGATTAACAAACAGAAGTAAACACAAGACGTATATTTTCCTGCAAAATACCTGGTTAGGAAAAATAAAATCATAACCAAGGCCATGTTTATCAATGAATTTAATTTCCCAATATTGTGCCTCTCAGGGTGGAATGCCATTTCAGCTGCTAATTTCAGGAGTGCAGCAATAGAAGATGATTTATCACAGGAACACCAATACAGTAAAAATCCTGTTCTCTTCTCTATGAAATTATCTCGCTCAGAAGAGCACATTCTCTCTTAGCCACTATTATATGCATATTAAGGATAAAATATTAAAGATTTACATGCACACACATACACACACACATCTACCAATCTAATTCCACAAACGTTTTATTGAATTCCAGGGCGATTATGAGAGATTCCTTTAAAAACCCAATGATTTGGAGCTCTGCAGGATTTACTGGAGCCCCACATAGTGGTAATACTCCTCATAATATTACTAAAGGCACGAAACACTTACATATTTCACAGTTGTTCTGTTATAATAATACAATGAAAACAGTCAGATTGCAGGTTTTATTTCCTATTCCTGGCTACAGGGAGATAGAATCCAAATGATGGGATGGAGTGCTGGCTCATGGATCATATTTAGGCTGCTTATTGTACTTGAACACCCACAAAGATCGCAAAAAATAGTGTCACCTCAAACATCTGAACAGAGTGAATTCTTAGGTCTGGGTTAGTTAATGAACTTCAGAAATATCTGACATCAGAGGGAACAAGTTCTCCTGGGAAATGGAGGGAAGGGAATAATCCTCACACGAGGTCCCTACAAGGGAATTTTTCTGTTATCACTTATCAATCACTCGAAGACTTCCCCCAAATGTTTGTCCCTCAGAACGAATACAAAGCTTTTCAGGAGAAGGAGCAAAACTAAAGGAAATTATGTATTTTAGAGGGGAAAGTGAAGGGTGGGAGCTCAAGGCAGAGGTAGTTAAAATACAAGGTAATATTCCTATAAATACCTGAGCAGTATTTGACCAATCTAAACTGGTCAAAAGTCTAGATTTTAATTCACATTTTTTATAAAAAATAAGTATGACAGGAAATGTGAGACATTTAACAGGTGAATGGTGGTGTAATATAAATGGTTAGAATTCCCCATCAACTCCACAAGATGAGTTTTCCTACCAATGCTCAAAATTGGATATACATTGTCTCTCAGCACTTGTTGAAAACAAATTGCTCACTTCTACCCTGAGCTAACACGTGCATAACTCAAAATTTCCCTAAACCAAGGCAAGAGCCAATTTCCAAAGGCAATCTCCAAATTATTAATTTAAGAAGACTGAATGAAGTGCATGGTGCTCTTTTATTGATCTGAATACAACTGATTGGACTGGAACAGATAGATCCATTTTTTATAAACAGTAATGAGAAACTCATCACTGAAGTTAGAGAGGGTCCACGAGCAGCAAAGAATTCGGCATAATGTATCTTAAATATGAGATTATAAGGAAGGCAGAGCACAAGTGTTTCACTGCTTTTGTATGCCAGCATTTATTAATCATAATCCTCCAGGAAACCAGACCAGATGTCTTGAAACACCCTGGACTAGTCACTGAACTGATAGCAAACCTGGGAAAATAGTATAATTTATTGAGCACAGTACCAAGCTAAGTCCAAAAAGCTGTTTAAAAAATGAAGCAGGATTGTACAGACTTTTAAATAAAGCTATCCCACTTTCCCCTCTTCCCCCTGTTATCCATTCCTGGAACTATAACATATTGTCTCTTGTCAGGGACCAACATGAAAAGGAAATTACACGGCTGTCTAAAGTTACGTCTTCACTGCAAACCAGTCTTTCAGTGCAGCTTTGCATTGATGGCTCTCCTGATGATACAATATGAGCAAAGGGAAGGTCAGGGGGGTTCTCTTGGTGTTACTTCCACAGGTCAACCTCAAATCGTGGGAGGGAATTAACCACAGCTAAATACATTGGGATGGGGGCAATATTTCAAAGCCTCCTGTAATTATCTCGTATTCTATTTTGCAGAATAAAAACCTACATTTTCACTAAAAGAAAAGCAAAGAGTGAAGAAAATGTGGGAAGGTTAAAGGAAAGCATGTAGTAAGGTCTACCTGAGCACAAAGAGGGCCTGATGCAAGGACCGTTTCAGAAGCAGGATTCTCTCTTATTTACCTTAGTAGGATACTAACAACACCAAAACCTAATAACTAAGCACAGATGTTGCTAATGATTTGTTGTTACCAATTTACAGAAAGAGCAAAGAGATAAAAATGATATTTCCGTATTTGCTGGCTCAGGATGGAGTACAGCTCCACATTCTCAGCACTGTTTCCTGGATAATT
This sequence comes from Oxyruncus cristatus, assembly GCA_013399855.1. NCBI lineage: Eukaryota > Metazoa > Chordata > Aves > Passeriformes > Cotingidae > Oxyruncus > Oxyruncus cristatus. Next base: position 2,265,355 of record VXAY01006780.1, on the reverse strand, counting down.
ATAAATCTATTTGCAACTGTCATTTCATAGAATAATAGAATCCTGGAATGGTTTGGGTTGGAAGGGATCTTAAAGATCATCTCATTCCAAACCCCCTGCCATGGGCAGGACCACCTTCCACTAGAGCAGGTTGTTCCAAGCCCCATTCAGCCTGGTCTTGAACACTTTCAGGCATGGGGACTCCACAATCTCTCTGGGCAACCTGTGTCAATGTCTCACCCCCCTCAGTATATATAGTTTTTTTAATATTTTCTATATATGTCTATATATGTATAAATTTCTGTATATATATATATATATTCTGTATATATATATTTTATGTATATATATATGTATAAATAGAGCTTTACGCACAAGCACCACAAACCCACAGGGAGCTTCACGGCATCAGGCTTGTTTGAGCTAAACATCATCTGGGAGGAGGTGAAGATGGAGGAGAAGGGATTTGCCTCATTGCACCTCAACACCAAAAAACCTTTGGAGACAGGAAGAAGCAGCAGACTCTATTCATTAGCAGCAGCCTCTCTGTGGCACCATCACTTTCCCAGAGCAGCAGCACCTCAGTACAACCTGCACCAGAAGCTCAGGGGAGTTCACCCTTCTGCCATGAGGTTCAGATCCCCTGACAGCCAGTTGGTTACCCTGCTCTCTCCCTGCACACCAGTTAATGCTACAAAAACACAGCTGTGAGTTCTCAGGGAACAGCTGAGATTTGGGGGTTCTCAGGGAAGCAGAAGCTGTGTTAACACAGGCCCATTAAAGCCGTGGGTTTGAGGGTGTGTTACTAAAACAGTCAGGACTGGGCTTCACTTGCTCCAGAGGCTGTTTACAGACACACACCACCAGTCTGACTTAATGTGAATAAAAACTGGAACTAAAGTATGAGTGATATCCTTTTGATGTGGCTTATGTGTGCACTTTCCTTTTATAGCAGGTGGATATTTTTCTTGCAGGAGATTAAGCTGTAAATTGGAGAATGTTTTCCTTGACGTTTGCTACCACAGCCTTGATGGAAATGAATGTGGAAAATTAGTGTGAATGGGGTTTTTTTTAATTAAAATACTTGTCTTTATGCTCCTTGAAGTTTGGGGATGCTGAGTAATGCTGTGTTATGTCCTGCATTCTCTTCATAGGTTCTATGCTGGCTGAATTAATTACAAGACAAGCCTTTGGAATTAAGTGTATTTTAAGTTCAGAGGCATCTGTTTAGAGTCTTCTAATACCTCCAGCCCCTTTGGAAATGTACTTGTTAGTATGAGTGGTATAATTTTCATTTCCGCTGGCATGGTTATACTGGGACTTCTTCAGTTTCACACACACTTCATTTGACCCATCAAGGACATAAACTGAAGATGTTCTCTCACCATTTTTGTTTTTCTAGCAGATAGAAGTGAAAAGATTCATTTAATTATACCCTTAGTATTAGAGGGTATAATTGCTCCTGCTGTTTTTATCCTTAAATATGAAGATTATTGTGGTTTTTTTAAGAAATAAAAAAATGCAAGAGAAAAAAATGCCTTGAAGATTACAGAAATCTGCAAGAGCAATGTACTTGTCTCCTCTGTAATTGGTGCAAAAATAAAATGTGTGAATAAAGTATTAAATATCAAATTCATTAAGTGGAATGGTAGCAATAATAAGTGGGAATAAATTGGAAATAAAACTGAGACTTCAGGAGGCTTGAATTCAAAGCAGGCGAAGATTTTGCTCTCTAAAATGATAGAACTTTGGTTTTGTTTTATAATTATATTGTGAAGGTGCTGAATTTCACATAAATACTCAACTGAAGGAAGAAATTCCTCAAATATCTCCTTTTATGGAAAGGATTAAAGCCTGGCAGATCTATGACCCATAGATCCCCAATATTCTCAAGGATGCAGTTGCACCAGGCATTGCCCACAAGGGAAATGGAAGTTTAGACTCAAGTCCACCGCATCTACAGCAGAATTCCTACAGCACACCCATCATGGATACATCAACCCAACATGGATATCAACACACATCCAAGCCAGGTCAACAGAAAACGGAGCTGAACTGGTTCATCCTGAAAACATTTTGTGCACAAAACATGCACAGCTTTGTCACTTCGAAGTTCAAGTGGTGCGGTTGTTCTGCAGTGCCAAAACTGTGGGAAAAGCAGAATAAGAGAAGAGGAGGAAGATGTTGTCAGGCATTATGGCTGCTGTTATTACTGTTGCTGCTTCCAGTCCACGTTGGTGATGACCACAGGAAATACTTGGCAGACACACGGAGTTTGGAAGGAAAAACACAATGAGGAAACACCTCACTGTGAAGGGAAAGGACTGATGTAGAGGGGGTAAAGCTTGTGTCCCAGGGGAAGGAACACTTTCCTATGGATCTACTCTGTAGGACAACTGCAGCCACGAGCTAATGAAGAAGACCAGCCATATATTAGGAAGGATCACGCTCCGCACTACCTAACACCAGGTCTCCAGTCTAAATCTGATCCCAGTTCCTCTGGTTCCTCTGGTCACCTCCCTTGTGTTCCCTGGGCCTGTAATGACTGGTATGCTCTGGTTCTCTGGTGCCTGTTCTTTGACATCAGGGGAGAAATCGGGTATTCACTCCTGACAGCTGAAGCCCTTGAATCCAAGGAATTGGCTCTCTGTGCAGTCAAAATCAGGGAAGAGCTTCTTGGCAGAGCAGCTTGACACAAGCAAGAGGAGTCACCAATGGGACCTTCTCCAAGAAGACCCCATACCTTAGGAAGAGGCTTGTTATTTTTCCCTGGCTACAAGATACTGAGATGGACACAGGACATATTTCCTTAGCAGGACCCGTCTTTCCTTTATTGCACGATGGTCAACTACAGGAATATCTTCAAAACCTAAAGGAGGCGGAACCAGCTTCTCTCAGGAAATGCACTGGAAGATTTTCCTGCCATTTACTTGCATCTGCAGACATTTGAACCCCCTCATTATGATCCAGTTACTCTGTTGTGTAAACTGGACAGCGTTTAAGATGTCATCAGCTGAGGGTGAAATGCCAAAGTACACAGGATTTAAATGGTCCTCAGCCATCCATGTGGCCAAAGCAGTCATATCTTAGATTAAACATGTCAGCTGGATAGGACACTTGTCACTGAGACCCCAGGGTGCTGAGAGTGAAAGGAGTCTGTCTGCAGTGCTGCCCCTCGTTCCCACACTTCCCATTGTTTGGTTGATCCAAGTGTAACGCTAACTTAGAATGAAATTCCGGATATTCATTTAATCCACACTCCTCTATTACCTCCCTTCGCACACCTAAAGTCTTGATATGTATTTACAGCCCTACCTGCACCTCAGTAAGGTTTTTTTTGTCTGGGAGCTCTGTTGTGGTGAGGCAGAGCGCAGTGAGGCGGTTCTGTGCAGAGAGTGCATTGCAAAGCTGTATGTACTGTAAATCTCTTTCTATGGGCTGTATTAATATTCTGCATATACCCCATCAACCCATAATCTCCTGGCATTACTCATTTCCAAAGCCCTGCTCATCCAGGTTTTGCATTAGCTTTTTCCTCCAAAACTGAGCAGATAGCGAGTAAACCAAACTGATGTGAAAAAGCTCCGTTCATTGGAATCTAGGGAAAAAATAAATTGTGTTGGCACATTTTATTGTGTTTCTGAACAAAGCAATAAGGCTCCAACCTTAGCTGAGAATAGCTGGGATTTTGGAACTCGCTGAAAAAGTTTTCTCTTGGAAGATGGATTAAATTGATCATTTTTTCCTAGACGGAGTGCACTTCAGGCTCATTTTGCTTTGTAATTAAGAAGAAAGCCAGAAACATCATTTACACATTAAGAATTTAATAGATATATTTTTCTAGCTTTATGCATTAGCACAGGACAGCCCATTAATGAAATAAGTCTTCCTTCAGGGTCAATTTAGATGGGCTGTAATCTTCTGCAAATATATTGCAAATGAGGATCATTTAATGATCTTAAAACTAACTGCCAGAAAAGGATTGTTATAACTCTCCAGACAACAAAAAGAGGGTTTGGCATGACTCGCAGTACCTTTGTAATTAGCAAATGTTTAATTTCAACCCACCAGATCATAAAATTTAAAATATGATCTTGTGTGGAGGTCAGCTGCAGACTCTGTGACCTGGGGTGTTAATTCTGGGAAAGGAAAAGCCTGTGGTTGTGGTTGTCAGTCAATATAAGAACAGCTCCAGCCCTCTTCCCAAATCCAAATGCTTCAGTCTGACACCCGAGTCCCACTTCTGTACCACCACATCCTGCCATGCAAGGAAAAGCCATGTAAAAGGATCAATAACAGCAATAGCACATGGGTGAGGACAATGAGTATTTTACTCAGGGTAGAATTGGTAAGTGTAGTGGAGTACCTGTATTTTTCTAGGTGGCCACACAAAAGCACTTCTCCATCTCCTAATTTGTGTTCTGCCTTTATCTGTGTCTCCTCTTTCCACAGGTGTCCCTGTACTATCTTAATGCCATTGTACTGTGTGCTCCAAACTACGGCAGACACATTCTCAGGAATTTAGGAAAGCAGACGTTCAGAGACTCCACTTGTTTTGTTCCTCACACACCAGTCCCTCAATTTTAACCTTTTCTGATATTGTAGGATGAGTCTTCATTTATCCTTCTACCAGGCAGAGAGACGCCTCCTCAGCAAAGAGGGTAGTGAAGTGTTTCAGTAGCCCAGGAGGGGAAATTCCATGTGCCCTCCCCAGACTGACTTACGGGCTTCCTGACAGTTTTTCTAAGGCATTTTATTCAAATAAATGGGCAATTTGCTCGCTCCAGTTTGAAAAGCTGGTCTCTGTAGGACATTCCTGATTCCTTGTACCAGTAGAAACCTTGGGACAGATTTTGTATTAGTACAAGAAACACATTCTCAGTTCTATAAAAGGTTTCCAATGTCTCTTCAAGCTTGTGAGTAAAAATAAGTAATTTTCATATTGTCTTCACTTTCCTTCTTTCTTTTCTTTCAAAATCACCTTTAGGCATTACTTTTAGTTGTTTACTTTTTTTGTTTGTTTGTTTGTTTCAGACACTATGAGTAAAGTTTTTTGTAAATGGTGGTAAAGTAATGGTTGTTTGGTGCTGGGTTGGGAATTTTAACTAATTCAACAGAGGCCCATTTGGGTCAACACCAAATATCAATGGAAATTTTAACCTTAACTTACTTCAGTCTGCCTGAGTGGAAATATCTAGAGTTCAGGGATCTGCATATCCAATAGTGTGACTTTGAATGAAGTTAAGGATTCTGTGCTGCCAGCAAGAGGCTCATGGTCTCTGTTCTGCTTTAAGAGTGACTTTTTTACTTACTTAAGTTTTGTTTTAAAGAGAAGAATGCAGTAAACTGTGATTCCCAAATTCTTTTCTTCAGGTTTTTTAGCTCCTTTTACTGTCAGAGAAGATACTGTATTAGCCTGTAGCAAAGGGTTACTGAGAGCAGTAATTCTGCAAGATCTGGCCAACAAAAAACAGATTTGGCTCTCAGTTTCCAAGAGGACTCTCTATGGACTAGGCACATAAAAACTCAAAGAACAAGGAGTTTGTGGGAATGCCTCATAGGCAGCTACTTCTCCAAGATATTTTGATCTTTGTTCTGTGTATACTGTTAAAAATACAGGGTCACAGGCCGATGGAACAGCAATAATGGCAATCCTCCTGGTGAGCACTCCCTGCCAGCGTGACAGCCTTGATTCGCTGGCTTGAGCCCTGCGAAATCATCAGGCTTTAAAGAAGGGCTCATACACAGCCTGTATTGTTGGGATCCATTGAACTCCGTAAGGAAGCAAACCTCGGAGGCCCACTGGAGGCATTCTGTGCTTCCCTCTGTTTTATTGCACACCCTCAGACACAATGTGTAAAAAAGGTCAAGACATCATGTAGGCTTTTGCATTAAGCAGCAGAACACTAATTAGTTTTACTGACAATGAGGTTTTGTGCTTGTGTTCTAATATTTTGATGTTTAGCTTTGCTTGAAAATGAAGTCGAAGACGACACAAAGCCTCCTCTATTCTCTGTTGTCTTTTCCTCAACATAATTTTTAAGCTCATCATATGTTCTCCAGCTTGAGTGCTAACTGTTGTGCTGCTTCAGTTTCAATTTGATGCTCCTGCTTCAAAGAGAATAAAAAAGCCCAGTCTTGTAGGCCATTGTATTCATCTCTGCAGAGGCATTTGGAGAAGACATCAGGTAGGAACTATTTCCCCAAGCTCTGCCTCTGAAATTTGTCCTACTGAGAGGTGCTGCAGCACTGTCTCTGTGCATGTAACTGCACCCAAGACACATTTTTGCTGGGTTTTTCCCCAGGATATTTGCTCTAGTTATAATGATGAGAGGCCCTACCTAAACAATAAAAAATTTTGTTAATAGGCTTTTGCAACCAAATGATTTTCTCTGAGGTTTTTTTTGGCTCTAGATAATGCTACATTGCATTCATTCAGATTCTAGCTTACTGCCTACATATATTTATGTTGGAAACAAAGGCCAGCCTTGGTGAGCTTTAAATGTTACCATCTAGAAAACAGTCACGCACCCGATTAAGATAGATGTAAGATATATATAAGATATATATTCAGTTCATAGAATCGTAGAATCATAGAATATGCTGAGTTGAAAGGTACCTATCAGGATCACCAAGTCAACTCACTGAAGTTACAGACAGACCCACCTGAGCAACAATATCAGTGATATTTATTTAAAATAATTTTCCTGAGGAAATTTGTTCCATAAGAGATGGTTTTCAAATAAATCAGCAAGGCCACAAAAAATTTTGTAACAAGTTAAAAATACGTGTAAATGTCTGCAAGATTAAGATCTGTTAACATTGGCATTCCAAATCGATGGGAACACACAGTGCCTACCCCCGTGACAGGTTTATTCCATCAGTCATTAATGGCATACAAGTATTCTGTAATAATAATAAAAAATATCCTACTGGTTAAAATGTATCCATCCTGCACATTCTCAGAGAGCAGCTGCCTCTGACTCTGCCATGAATCAGTCAAGTGCTTCAAGACAACTTCTGCCCAAATGCAAATCTGGTTTATTTAGTCAGGCTCAATGCTGTGCCCATGTGGTTGCAGGGCTCTCAGCTGGCTGGGAGAGCAGGCAGACTGAGTGCCCGCCTGCCCAGAATGTGCTGTGGAGAAATAACCTCCATTTTTTGGCACAGAAGTGCTATTTCATTCAAAACAATGATACTGTTAAAAGTACAACAGTTAGGAAAAAGAGCAGTGCAGAGGCACCACTCAAAAGCTCAATTCACCAGCCACATGACAGGCTCGGAGGCAGCTGTAATGGCAGCAGTTCAAAGGTCTAAAGAGCTCCAAAAAGAAGGAAGCCAAAAGCTACTGTGGAGACGAATTTGTCATAACTTAGTATCCTGAAGCATCCAAGTAAATAAAGCCAGTAAAATAAAAATATGTGCTCCTTCCTCACCTTCTGGGAGAAATGGGGAGGGGGGGGAGAACACAGATTAAGTCATACGTAATAAAACACGAGGGTGAATCTAAAGATTTTGTCCCCCTTTAATCACAGCCCACTGCAGTGCAGCACTGATGCTGATGTTCCCTGATCCTGCTCTCCTGTTCCTGCACCAATTCCTCCACCACTGCCAACAGGAATGAACTGGGTGCCAAATACTGTCTGTCAGGGACTCCAATTCCAAGAGCACTTGCTGCTCTGCCGCAAGTGAGAGCAGCAGAAACAAGGCTGGATTTTGATTTGATACTTTGGAAGAAAACATCTTGAGCAGGAAAGCTCTGATCAAGTCTAGCTTTTTACAAATTCGGCAGGTTTTAGCTTCCAGCTTCTGGTTTCAGGGAGTTCCACCATGCAGTTTTCACACACATCCAGGATGGGATTCCTGTGCCCTAGGACAGTGGGAAGTTGGTACCCTCAGGTGGGGTTGGGTTACTGGCAGTGCCCAGGCAGTGGCACCAGACCCTCAGAGTGTATCCCCTCCATGGACTGGGTGGCTGAGTCCTTCCAGCCTCTTCCTGGGTCAAACTGGTCCATCTGGGGATCTTGTGATGGCAACAGCCCTCCCTAAGAACATTAGGAGGGAATACAGGGGTGGAATGGCACATATCCCAGGTGTTGCTCGTCCTTCCAGAAGGAAATGCTACCATACTGCCTCACAGGACAGTAGCTGACAGAACTGTGGAGGGATTTGGGGCAACTGGGAAGCAAAAAACTCCTCTTGCTTCCCCAGAAAGTCCAGGCTTGGAACTTATGTGGAACAGAGAGTGTACGACCCCATCCACACAGGGCAGCTCCAATGTTCGATAAGGTAAATTGTTCCAGCTGAAAATTTTCTGTTGAACAGAGGGGCAGGTTTTTCCCAGTTTCCTCAGTGCCCATAAGAAACAGGAGTGGTATAAAGGTCTTTCAGCTCCTGGTACAGAGGTCTGGTATTACAAACCCAAGAACAAAAGGGCAGGGTCTGTGCTGGAGGGCTCAGAACACAACAGTAGTTTCTATGCTTAGTACCAACTCTGTCCTGTTTCCAACAGGGTCCCAACCAAGTTCATGACATTCTGGGGCCATGTGCTCCGATACCTTTATTTCCACAAGCAGCTTCCTCCTTCTGTGAGTAGCTTTGAGGTTTTCAAAGGGAACACTCAGAGAACAAAGGGAATACAATAGAGTGGCATGAGCACGTGAGTAAGAATTTTGTCTGAAAGCCTTGTTGGAAATGTCATCTGACCTATCCATTCCCTAACCATTCCTGAAAGGAGAAAGAGTGGTTGCTCTTTCTGCTTATCTGCATATTCAGCTTGGCTGAAATCAGAAATTGGCTGTTCTTTGCTGGGGTTTTGATTTTTTTTTTAATTTCCTACTTGTTTTTATCCACTGTGTACACTTGGAGCAGCACAGCAAATCATTTTGGAAGGACTTGGTTATTAGCACATCACGATACACAGTGTGTCTTCTTACCCAACTCAATATTTTTAATTACTTGCCTTTACTAGTGAGACAAAATTTAGAGTCAAGTTTCAAGTAATCCCTTTTATTGGACTAATGCAGCAATATTGACAGTGGTGCTTTGGGGATACACAAAACTCCCCTGCAGGTCAGGAAGGGGTTGACTCCAAGAATGGATTCCTATAGCCAGGAAGCTGGTTTGTCAATAGTGTGTGGTTAGTCCAATAAAAGGGATTACTCAAACATTGGCTCTACACTTAGTCTATAAAGAAAATATCTGAGCTTTTTAGTCAACAAGTTTATGACTTTAAGTATGTCTGTTTTGTGAGGAATCACTCCAAATTAGAGAGTTGGTCTAGATAAGCTGTAGCTACATCTTTACTAAAAAAAAAAAAAAAAAAAAAAAAAAAATCAAAACCCAAACAGTGGCCCCCAGCTTTCCTTGCTATAATTTGGGTGGTTCTGTGTAGTTTGGGGGAGTTGCATTGACTTGTACCAGCTGAGAGTCTGCCCACAGACTTACACTGTTAGTGTTTATGTGCTGTTCTTTAGAAATAACTTTCTATAGCCCTATGAAAAAACTACAAAAAGCAATAAAAATAAATTGTCCTAGAAGAGCTGTACCCACCTGAATCAGATCTGGGTTTGGCCAGGTTGATGTTCAGCACTCAGGAAGGGCACCACGTTCTCTTTCACTCTGTATTTTTATTTGCACTAAGGCAGCAGTGGAGCATCCAGAGGACCTGATTCAGATCAGCTCTGGAACCTACTGGCACTGAGCCACTTCAGGAGGTACCAAATACAAGAACAGGTATTTCCCAGATTCACAAAGTGTACCCACACCATTCCTGCTGTCTGTAAGTTTGAAAATATAAAGAAGCAAGAATCTGTTACCTCTCAGTGCATGTCAGGTGAAAACAAACCCACTCAGAATGTGGCAGTGCCTACAAGTGACACAAGCAGGGACCAAACTGGAAGACAAGAGGCATCACCCACTGAGATTCCAAGTGTTTAATTTCTTATGCTCCCCAAATGAAAGCCTCACAGCCAAAATGAATTTGGTTAGGGAGTTAGAAGCTCCTGAAAATAGAGCTTTTATAAGGTAATATAAACCCTAACACAACCTTAATTATAGTGACACAATCTCTGTGCTATAAATAATGACATCTTTGCCCAATATGATGCATAGTAACCTGAAAAGTGATGTAACATAAGCAATGTCACTGCTAAAAGTTAAAGGGGAACACATTTTTCTCAGGCAGAATACCCACTATCAATTCAGACAGCATATATCTGATCTAGATTTATGGCAGTGAATAATAGTGTCATGAATGCTAAAGTGTCTGCAGCTTTCAAATAGTTTGGCAAATCTGTACATCAAAATCAGTTTGAAAAGGAAGCACAACCCTTCCTCTGAGATAATGGCAACTAGAATAACATCACATATACTTTTAACATGGTTTTTAAGTAAGTGTCTTCATCTTTTGTGCTCTTAATAAACAGTGGAGACGGACATTATATATTGACTGAAATATTTGGAAGAAGCAAGATTTATACCAGTGAAAGTAGGAAAATCTTTAATAAGATGGAGATTATCCAATCTCCGGAGAAATATATGAGGGGTTTTCCTTCAAAACTTAGCAAATATTTTGACACCTACTTAAAAATGCAGCTTTACTTCAAACCTCATATTTAAGTGTTGTATCAACATTTTAGTTCTCGTGCATTGGAGAAATGCCCAAATAACAACCGGTGGCATGCTGGGATGTACTTTATGTAAGTACATATGTAAGTTAAAGCAAGAGATCTACATTGTTCCTGAGTCCCTGAATGACATGGGATGTCCTTAAGCACCTACTTCAGCCATGCCCTGAATTGTGAATTCTGAACAAAATTTTGACAGTCCTAATGAAATAAAACTGTTCCAGTTAACAGGAATTTTACTGGCTGAAAGTACAGTAAGATCTTCAGGATCTAGTCATCAGCCCAAAACACAGGTCATTTCCTCACTGCTTTTCATTCCTGGGGAAACTACTCCGTGACATCTTTACTCCTCAGGATGCTTTAAAAACTGGGAAATAACTACTGGATCCCATATTCATTTTTACTCACCTTACAACACAACCACTGTCCTGGCTCCAGATATTTTAGGTTATGGTGGAGAAAGCAAACCCTGAATCAATCCATGGGGGTTTATAAACCCCTGTAGCCCCATGGAGGAACCCACAGATTCAAATTCCAGCAGTTCTGCTGTGCTGTCTCTATATTTAAGTACCTCAGTGCCTTCCTAGCCAGGATATTGGGGAAATGCTGAGATGTGCAAAGGCTGAAAGAATATTCCAACAGCTGATTTTATTTCAGACAGATATATCCAGAAAATGGAAGATGTATTTGCTTTTTAGTGCCTGTGGTCCTGCCTCTTCACCAGTATATCTCAGGAACAGCAGCAGTGGAGTAAAGAGAATTACACCAGCATAAAACCCATGCTACTCTGCATCATGAGCACTCACAGATTACTGCAAACATCATGATTCAAACTCTATGTCATTTTTTATTTTGTGTTAATATTTTTAACCTGATTAAACAAAGCCCAAAGAGCACAATGGCCCTGCTAAGAAAACTGATTCCTTGCACATAGACTTTAAATGAAATGCAATGAGACTTTGTGATTCAGACCTTAGTAGGCACAAAATTTAGAATAACTCTGTTTATCTGTGCAAACTTTCCTTAGCCTGTTGCAACTCCGAATGTTTTAACTGTTACACATGGGTGTTTGGTAGAATATACTAAATAAAAAGTTTACAAAGGCTTTCTTTTTCTCCAGCCTACAAAGGACTCCAAATCTTTACTGTTCAGCACAGCTGCCTAGAATAGGCACACTGGAGCTTTTGTCCAGTGAGTCAATCTGAGGGGGAGTGAATACCATTAACCCTTAAAACAGAATTATCTTATTCTTTTGATTTTACTGGACACTGTAATATGTTTGTGGCCATATTTGGAACACATCCGGCTCCATGTAGAAGGACACAGGAATAATAGATATCATTCAGATCATAATTAGCCATGGACTTGCAATAGCGGGATGGAAAGCAAAAGGAAAAACACTGAAAATGTTGTTTTTTTGGACTGTGACAAAGAGCTTTTTAAATGAGTTTGGGCATTTTTAGTGTCTGACTCATGTCTGGAGATTTCTGCTATATTCCAGAATCCTTTAACTTTTGTGTTTTTTATTTCTGCCTTTGACAATGACATGCTAATAGCTTCAGGCTTCCTACTGCCTCCTTGTGCATATTGCTCTCCTTTGTTTGCTGCTAGAGAGAAAATGTCAGGATTTTACAGAGTGGATTTGGGGATCATGGCAAGAGTTAAGGAAATTTTAGTGTATCTTGTGATGACAGATTGGACCTTCTTCAGACAGAGTTTTCTCATTTTATATTCTGTTTCTTTTTTTTTCATGTGACTACATCATAAACTCGCAGCAGGCACAAGGAAATCCCGCTTTAAGAGCCACTGATTTATCAAGCATTTATGTAAGTAGAACATTTTTACTATTTGACAGAAGTTTCACATAAGGCCAATACAAGGTATGATGAGAATGACTGAAAGGACTAAGGGCTCACCCTGCCCCACTGAATTCCACAGAAGCAAGACTTTTCTCCTCAGTCTGAGGGCCAGGGTTGGGATCAACTAGCACTTACTGTCATGGGGAAGCAACACGGACTAAAGGGGCCTCCGCCACCAGAGAGTGGTAAGGACATTCATGACTTTACAGTGGCATGTGATGGCAAAGAATTTTGATGACGAGTGCACATCCACACTTGAGAGGAGGTCCAATTGCACATGGCAAGAAGAGAAAGGTGGGTGTGAGAGAAAAACAAAGGCCCGAAGTCTTTACTTACTGACGTAACTCAGAAGTAATTCCTTTGATGGCACTGAATTTACAGTGGTGTCAACCTGATAGTGGAAGATGTCTAAAGATGGCAGAGACAGATGAGCAGGAGGATGGCAACAGGATGTAGAATAAAGTGAGAACAGATGCATATAGGATGAGCACAAAAATAGAACAAAGCCCAGAGCCACAATTCTGCTGGAAGAGCAGCAAACTATTAATTGCAGTCCAGGGTGATGGAGCCTGCAGCACCTGGGCAGCCACAGCTCTGCTCCTTGAGAATTACACATCTGAAGGCACAAAACCCCATACAAGCTCCTCCACAGTTGGCTAAAAGCAGGCTCTAACTGGTTGTGTGATAATAAGGAGGAATTCCCAACATTACTGCATAAAGAAAAATCTTCCAGGGATGTTAAATTGAACGTGGCCATTATCTTGTAGGCTCCAAATGCAGTGGTGGGAGTGATTAAGCAAAAGCAGTATGAAGAAAGCTTAAAACATTCAAAGAGATTTTAAAAACTGCTCACAGTAATTCTTTGCCTACTATTTTGGGGTTTTCCTTTCTTCCACTGGAATCCTGGCTAGTAAAAGAGGTGATAAAATGGCATTGAAAGCATGCAGCCAGTTTCTTTAGGAATCCAAGATCATGAAAGCTGGCTTAGGGCTGAGGGACTACGTGTGCTCAAGTTAGAGACTCCAAGAAGCAGCGAGAGTGGGTTGCAGGTTTCTGCCCTGGCTAAGGATACCACAGAAATGGAAAGAGTGCTGTGATCTTCCGTGCTTTCCCAAATTACCTTCTTTTTGGGATCCTGTCTCTTTGTCAGCCAACCAGAGACAACCTCTCAAGACATAATTAGCACACTGGGCCATGGAGGCTCTGCCTCAGTATGGAACTGCCTGCACCTGTGTTTTCTACGGCTTCACTGTAGCTGGGTAAGCAAATAATGCCTGGGGATGAGACCTTTCCTGTAGCCTGTGGCTGTGTGACCTGGCCACATGACCTGAGCCCTCCCCTCAGCTCCTCAATCGGGGCTGTGCTGTGACACCAAGAAGACTTATGCTTTGGGGGTCAGCTCTTCAGATCTGTGTGTTCTCCTGACGTCACACACAGGCTGGCAGATGAAAGGATGCAGAGGGCTGGTCACCATCGACAGCTGGAGAAAACAGATTAAAGACATGAAAAACTGAGTCTCTTACCATGTTCTGAGTAGTCCTAGAAGATGTTTTCCATTACTCCAAAGTCCTGAATCTGTCTGTATCACAGGACACTCATGGATGTGGGGTAAGTTTATGAGACTCAGGGAGACCTGGAGTTGATATAAGCTTGCAGTGGTGGCCACAGCCACTTTTGTCATTCCTAAAACTACAAAGAGCTCAGACAACTAGACCCAGAGTAACACAGTAAAAAACTGGCAGTAACTAAGCCTGGCTGCCTAAGGAGACAGAAAGCATTCCCTGAGGATTAAATCATCAATATACCACAGCAGAGACCTGTTCTTGCTTGCACAGGACCACAGTGAGGGTAGGAGCCACTTAGAAATGCCAGAGGAAAATTCATGGCATTCACCCTTCCTCTTCTGGCACGCAAAGAACTGGGCTTAGGTGACAATGTTCTCACATCCCCTTTTGGCCATAATAAGCTCCATTCTTCCAGTTCCAGAATCACCTTTTCTTCAGCTTCCACTTTTACTTTCCTTTCTCAGGATTTTGTTAACATGAAATTATAAAGTTGTATTTGGCAAACTTAGGAAAAAATGTGCTAGGAATTTTGTCACTGGATCAGAGGAGAGTAATTTATCTTCACAGGAGTTTTGCTGCATTGCCTATCACTGACGTGTCATATAATGCATAATTTCAAAAATCAAACACAACAACATACATTAGGACAGAGTCGTGTATTTTGATGTCATTTGGGAAGTTCCTTTTGGGCCCAAATAGGCTTCCCAGGACAAAATGTAGTGATATTCACTCTGTGATATGTTAAAAACAGTCAGCAGAAAAACGGATTTCATATAGCTGGTGAAACTAGGAGAAAGAAGTGAAGTAGGTAAGAGAATGAAAGAGGTAATGAAAACCCTCCTGTTGACCTTATTAAATGATAAACAGAAAAGAGGAGCTAAATTCTGTACACAGAAGTAGAACATGATGAAAACCAAAGGGAATCGGGTGGGGAATGGAGTTCAGGTGCTGCAATCACCAGCACGAGGGTGTCTCTTACATGGACAACTTCGGCTCCTCCACCCAAGTGCTCAGTTTTGGAGGTGGATGAGCTGACAAAAAGCCTTCAGTGGGATCCAGAAGGAGGTGCAGCTGTGGTAAGAGACAGTAATTGATTTGTCAGTGCACCCAGCTTAAGACAGTGAAGAAGCCAATGAAAATTAATGAATTAACTCAAATGTCATAGCAGACTTTGATGGGAAGTATCCCTAAGAGAAAATGATGGAAGAAGGAGAGGAGTTTCAATACTAAATCAGACCAATGGCCCATCTAGTACTGGATATAAAACCCCTATAACGGACAGTTATGCAATAAGACACCCATTGGGGATGTTCTAATACCAGCTGATTCTACTCTGAAATAAGAGGCCTTACATATTTCTTTCTTACCTGATGCATACACAGATGTTCTTTTCTTCATATCATGGCCTAATTTTTGATTTTTCTCTGTTTCTGCCTCGCTGTCTGGTGACAAGGAGCTCCGTAACAAAATATATTGTATTTTCCAAGTGCTTTTTTGTTGTTCGTAGTGCTATATCCATGCAATTTTGGGTACAAAAGTTAAACCAACCATTTTTTTTCTACTGTGCTACATTTCACACAACAAACGACATCACCCTTCTTGTTGAACTGAGCCCAGAAACCACATTTTGGCTCCTACGATATAGAAGCTTTTCAAGTTCCAACAGTATTTATTGCTCTTTTGGAGATCTTTGATATTTCTGCTCTATCTCTTCCAAATGCAGTGACTAGAACTGACCAGAAGGTCAAAGATAAGAACAGCTCCCAGCATTGATAGAATGTTGAGGATGATTCTCCAATCCTTTCTAAATTTCTTTGACCAATCTTAGCAGAGAGCAAACATTTTTACTGCAGCATGGCCACACTATTACTTAGGTTTTCTTCGTGAGCACTTTTCTCCATGATACAAGAGAAAGTCGTCTGATTCTTTAGAAAGACCAATCTCTGACCCGTTAAAATTTAAAGGATGGAAGGGAGAGATTCCTTCATGGATGGCAGCTTTCATCTTACGGAATGGGACGATTCCTTTGCAATCATTTCAGTGATAAGGAAAGGGGATGTCTGCTTTACTAAATGATCTGTGCTCAGTTCATCTCCTAGACATGGACAATAAGACTCTCAAATGTCCACCATCTATAAAGGAGTAGAAGTTTAAAGAAGTTAATTTGTTTTAGTAAGTATCATACAAATATTGGCCCCAGCAAACAGAAAGGAGCACTAGGAAGCTGATTGCCACATAAGGTCTCCAAAATCAATTAATGGTGGAAAGATTCTGTAAAACACAGTAAGGGTCCTCTCATCTCTACACTCACACATATTTTAGGGTCAAAGGGGACTGTCCCCTTGCATAACAATGGCCACAGGACCTCCACACTGATTTCTCTAATAAACATACCTTGCTGTGGGAGCTGTAATCCATCTTGGAGGGGAATATTCAACCTCAATTCACGGATCATTTTTACAGTTTAATGAACTCAGACTTATCAGCAATGACAACAAACTCTATCAAGAGGAGAAAAACAGAATCCCAAATATCTGTGTGACTGAGATACCACAGAAAGAGTATTGGAAGAAGAGATGATGTTAGAAAATCAAACCTTATTTTTTATCTTATAATTTGATCTTGTTTCTTCAAAACCTGATTTTAGCCAACTGAGTGCAGTATCCTTTACTAACTCACAGTAAGAAAGCAGGAAGCAAACGCTCTAAATAATTCTCAGTCTGTAAGTAACAGAAAAGTCAGTATTAGGATTTGCATTTTCTTAACCACTGTGTCCTAGGGCAGTACAGGACTTAAGACCAATAAAGCTGAGTGTAGTGCAATAACTCCAGGTCCTCACAGATGGATTGTTACAAGTCTGGTTCTTAATACTTCATATCTGCAAGATACACATTTGCTGACAGCATGTGACAAGAGAAAACAAGAAATTAATGCAGCTAAGAATTTACAGATATCATTCCAGGTAAAGGTCATAACTAAAATCAATCTTCTATGGGAAGCAGGTTTCCCATTACTGAAATATCCCTGGTATCTCATGACTGCAAGATTGCTCAGTACATCTCTAGTAATAAGGTTAACTCTGGCCAGTATGACTTATCATATCAAGAGTTATGTAAGAATTATGTTCAGAGAGCAAAAGGTGCTGGAATATGCAGAAGATGCTTCCTGCAGCAAGGAATATTAATTGTAGTGGGGCTGCTGGAAAGGCAAGCAGGTGAAAGGAAAGGAACTTGGAATGGCAGTGTCTCATCTGAAAAAATCAGATTCTGTGGCACATGAAAAACCAGGGGGATTACAAGATAACATCCAGGTGTACTGAGCAGGGGAGATCTGGTGGAGATGGTGGGGAACAGAGGATGTTAGTACATACAATATTTTTAAGGATAAGTAATTTATTTAGGGGTAAACAAGACAGAAATAGGGAAAAGGAATTTAACAAGCAGCAGACATTATTTTCCAGAGGGAAGAAGTCTTCTTAACATAAAGAAGGACGGACACAAACCCATCATTTATCTGTGTTGCCATGCTCTGCCTCTAATTAAGAAAAAGCAGTTTTGCAAAGATGCAAAGAACAAAAAGATGAATCCTGCATTATATGGCAGTAAACAAGGAATGTGGGGGAAAAGAAAGATCTAAAAGTAGATCCTGTGTGCAACCACCAGGTGGTTGAGAAGTGTATGACATATGAGGAGCTTAGGAGATCAGCTGGCAGAGGGGATGATTGAGTGGATGCCAGCAGGGAAGAGGCCACATGAAAGACCAAATCCAAGAAATTGGGTCTATGTATCCCAAGCTGTAGGTGACAGCACTAAAGCAATGAGATAAATGAATCAGCTCTCAAGGCAGCAATGATGATGGATAAGGTGGGGTAGGATCAGCTGCCAAAGGACTGTGAAAAGGTTCTAGAAATATTCAGAAATGCATCATGGAGGGGAGGGGGGAAGAAAGGGTACGGGAAGGAGTTGCTGGTTTGCTTGGAAGGTATTATAGAACACAAGTGATTGGATTTTCTTTGTTGTCTCACCACTCATTTGGCTTTATGGAGTTTGTTAATGACTCTACATAATGCCAGTGTGTGTGGGAATGCTGGGAGAATATTATGGGCTCCATCCCAGAGGAGGTGCATTGTCTCTCAGATTCTCGTGGCTGGGTATGTATGTGAAGTCCTTGCAGGGTGCTGAGCTCCTTAATGAGCCAAACTTGAAAGCCTAAGTCACTTCAGGAGGTACAGGGAGGCTGCTGCCACTGAAATCCAGAAGGATTTAACTGTGGAGAAAATGGAATGGAATCCACTGACTCAGTGCTTCACTTACCAGATCTGTGGAAAGTAAGGAAGCTCAGTCTCTCTCAGGATAATGTTTCAAATGAGAACAGAAGAAATCTCCTAGTTCTGTACTTCCACAGCACCTTACCAAGAGTCTGGTTTATTCCATAACCTTCACCTTTGTGTGTGAGCTCAGAGCAACATATTGAGGCGTAATGAGGAGGTCCCAAAACATTCTGCAGAGCAATCCTGTCATAAAGTGCAGTGGTGATTTTTAAAAAGATCCTTTCCCGCCAGCTTCTCAGGCACAGCTTGAAAGCAAACATGCAAATCCATCTCAGATCTGCAGTGTCCAACTCACTTGTGCCCTGAGCTTTCTTTCTAAATCAAAGGGCAATTGTTCAGGCTCTCTGCTGAGGGAGGACAAAATCCCTGATTTTTTTTTTTTTTTTCATAACAATGCCAGCCTTCCTTTCTGAGTGAAGACTACAGTTGTTTTAAAAATCAAATCAAATATTTCGGTCCCATTTGAAAACAATTATTCTGGGCCAAATCCCAGAAGGTGCTGAGTGCCTTCAACTCCCACTGCATTCATGAGGAACTAAATGTGCATAATGCTGTGCATGATCTTAGAGATTTTCCTCAAGTGTAAGAGCCAGATCCCCCATATCTTTTAACCTGAGGCACTGCTTACTCCTGCAAATAGAGCACAGCTTGACCCTGCAAGTCCTGAGCATGAAAGGTTGCACTTACTGCTGTGCCCAGTATCACTGACAATAATCTCTACCATCCATAATAAAGTTTTGCAGGATGTAGCCTTAAATAAAATTTATGTCACTGACCTACAACCAACAGCTGCATGAAAAAAGTAAAACTGTGATGAAAATTCCCAGCCCATTAACGTGGCTATTGCACTACTTCAGCCTCAGACAAAAGCTGCATTAACTCTATCCTTCAAAATGATGCAGTCGAAACAGCTCAGCTGGAGTCATTAAACATCATAGTGGGTTCTCTGTACAACCTACAGCCTCAAACTTTAAGCATTCTTTAAATATGATTCATTAGAATTGTACTTAAGAGCCCATCAGCAAGGTGAATTAATTTCTGGTCTATGCAGTGGAATGGGCAGGTGTTTGCCAAACACCAGCTTTATGTCTTGCAAATGGGCAAAAGAGCGTGTTAAGGCAGTGAACAGTCCTCACTAAAACCTGAAGAGGAGACAGAGACTTGGTCTGACCACAATGTCCCTGTTTGTACCAGTACCTGAGAGCAGCTACGAGGAGCACCCAGGATTCACTTCATGTGTCTGGTACAGTATATTGAGCGTTCCTGTGTGTTTGTGTGTATGAACCTGCTGCCTGTGAAATGGTTAAAACTTAAGGTTACCCATCCAAGGAGTAGAAAATGAAGGTTCTCAGTTTGATGGACAACAGCTCAGAGATCCCTGATGTCCCAAAATATTAGGTTTCTCTTCTAATAATGTTGGAAATATTGCCTACTGTCATGATTAATCTGAGCAGCATCTCCGGCTGATTGCAGGTGACGCAGTCACAGCGCAGTGCCTGTGTTGGTTTCCACACACCGTCAAATCTGCTACAAATGCAGGGCTGAAGGGGAAGGAACTGTGATACCAGGTATCCCAGTGGCTAATAGATTGTGACATGAAAGAAGGAAACCTTTATTTTAATTCAAAAAACAAAAGCCAAATAGCAAAACTTATGTACGTGCCGAACTTTTTTTTTCCTTCCTCAAGTGGAAAACATTCGCCTGCTAACAACTCTTGGCTGGCATCAAGGGAAAGTGGAGGTATTTGCAGATGTGGAGGAAGACATACAAAACATTTTTCAAATCAAAGGCTTGAATTATTGCACTGGGTTCATGAAGTTTCACAGGCATGTAGACACACCATTGTCTGCACCCTGGAACAAGCTGCCCTTTCTTCGGGAAGGAAAAACAACCCAATGTTTCTTACAATCCCATCTGTATGTATCAGGGAGCTATCTATATTTTGAAATTCTTTACATTGTCTGTGGTAAGGGTGTGCTGTTTTGGCCCAACAATGGCAACATTGATTTTAGAATTTCAGAATTTTGGTGCATAGAACAAACTGTGGAACAAAACCGGCCTGCTCTCAGTAGTACAACAACAGTGCTCTTACATAAACTTGCCTTTCCTTGTCATTTTACATAGTCAAAGATCAATACTGCTCATTCAGCCAACATTATTAAAGCCATTTATCAGCCACTTTTTTTCTTGTTGCTAATAAAAAGGATTTTGCCGACAAAGTTATGTCATCTTCCGCTCACTCGGGAGCAGCACAGATAATCAGCTTTGTTGTGTCCCCAACAATCGGGCCTTGTTGATGAACTTACATTTATTAAGTGAAAGTATTTGGAAACTGATGGTACATTGAAGTTTGGTTGCCATGGGCAATAATCATCCCAAAAAAGTCATGACCTCCCTGTTATGCAGCTAGTAACTAATTGAAATGATACAAATTACTCTGATTCTCTGTCTGCCAATTTAGAGGCTGGTTGTGGTCAGGGGTCAAACGAGCTCCTATTCATGAGCCCATGTTTGAAGTGGCTGCTGCCATGGCCGGGGTTCGGTGCGGACGCCGCGGCTCCTCCGGACACTGCCCCATACTGGGAGCAGAGTGTTCCAGGGATAACGACACAATACCCGGACAGGACTACCTTGGGCTGACACTTCAAAAGCTTCTCCTTGTCAGTCATTTAGCAGCAGTCACTACCAAGCAGGACATGGTTTGCTGGGTCGAAATAAGTGCTGTATTCATCCCCAAGGGCTACCTTACACATTTAACTGGCGCTGTGGTGCCTCCTGAGGTACTTCTACTAAATCAAAGTATCACTCTGCCTGCACTCAGTTCACTGCAAACAACAAAGGCCTCCTTTTCTGGGAAACATCACAAGAGAAATTAAAACCCGATGAATTATCTGGGGTGTCATCCTTTAAAAACATTTGTGATAATTCAGCTGTGTGTTAAAAGAATACAACGTGTTTATCTCAGTAAATATGAGGATCTCAGCACTAAAAAATTAATAGTATAATGAGATTTTTGTCCTTTAGGAACTTCTAAGTGACTCCATGGAATGTTGCTCAAAGGCTTATTAAACATGTGCCAAAAGTACTGGTTTACTGGGTGAATATTTGCAATGCCACTAGAGAGATTTCTTTCTTTGTGTGAGCTCCTACAGCTTTAACATGTCCAAATCTATTAAAAATCGGAGAGAAGAGGACATGTTACAGGAACAAACCCAGCTCCCTGGATAATGAAGATTAACATTTTCTCTGTTTCAACATTATTTTGAAAGCTTTACCATGTAGTTTGAGGCCAGTATGCTTCAAGGAACCTTTTTGTCAACACCAAATTTGTGTATCACCTATTGGAAACAGATGTGATTCTAATAGCTCCATTTGTCCCTCATCTAATAACTTTTCTCTCTTCAGAAGATACCAAAAATACTTAATACAGACTTCTGATTCTGTTTAATATCTTTATAGGTGATCTGGATGAGAGAATTGAGTGCACCCTCAGTGAGTTCACATATGACACTAAGCTGGGCCTGCTGGAAGGCAGCACTAGCTGCGCTTAGTAATATATATTTCTACACACAGTCCCCCTAAAATTGGCACCATTTTGAAATTGTTATTACTGATGCCCAGAATCTAAGTGGTTGTCTCCAGGTGTAGGTATAAGGCAGAGTGAAACAGAAAACAGTAATTTGTTCCCTAAGAAAATGATGTCTTTTTTTTCGATCTACATCAGTGTCTTCTCCTGGCAAGATTCCTACTTCTTGTCAGGTAACAAAAAATGAAAAACATTCCTTTTCAAATTAAATACATCACTTTGGAAGTGTTGTGTTTTAACAAGACACTGTCATGCTTAGAGGAAAGCGGGCACCTGTCATGAAAAATATTCATAGTAGAAAACCTAATTTTCCTTTAAACACAGAAAAAAATTGACCAGCCCTATTACAGAAGTCTTTCAGTGCCGTTCCATGTCAGCGCTGTCATTATGTCTCCCATTGTGAAGACAGCCAAGAACATGTCTTCGAAAATTTATTCTGGGGTTGCCCCTGTGGCCTATTGATTGTGCTCTGTCCATCTGAGAGCTCCATGTTCCAGAGGGAGGGCTGGTGAGACAGCAGATGCTCAGGAGGGATGAAGGGGTCCCCATGTTCTCCCACAGAAGTCAGCCTGACCATCAAAAGGTTTCCAAGAGTATTTCAATCTCATCTCCTGCAAAACTTCCTGGGATGATGGTGTTGAAACGTTTAAACAGAGAAAAAAAATCTATTTCAAGCATTCAGAAAGGTGCTGAGCCTGATCCTTGAAAAGAAGACCCTCAGGGCTGTAGCACTGATACAAGATGTGAATGATGTGAAGAAGGCACAGCATTGCTGATTTTCTCCAAACTGGGGGATTTGAGAGGAATATTTGGACCTGATTCTTCAGTAGCATCAGGATTGCTGGAATCATCTTCATTGTTTAGAAACTAAGTCCCAAAGAACAAATTATCTGTTTTCTTAAAAACCTCCTTTAACTCCTTATAGCTTATTTCTGTCCTTTAGGACAATATTTGCCCACAGAAGTTGTGGATGCCACAAATGTCCAAAGCCAGGTTGGACAGGCCTTGTAGCTACCTGGTCTAGTGGAAGGTTTCCCCCTCCATGGCAGGGGGTGGAACAAGATGATCTTTTAAGGTCCCTTCCAACCCAGATCATTCCACGATTCTACTATTTGGCAAATGGCAGTACTGGGGTTTTTTCCCTCACACTGATATAGGTGTGAAGTGTCACTCCATCCCTTCAGTGCAGGCATTCCTAATTTGCACCACCATGAGAGATGATTGGAGCCAACCTTCCATACTGTAAGGTAATCACAGAAGTAATGAATAAGCAGAAGCAGTTTTTCCTCACTGAACCTGCCATGAGTCAGCAGTAAAAGCCAGAGCGCATAAATTGCAAATCTGGAAGCAGAACAGGATGTGTAAAAGACTCTCTCATGCAAAACCTTATTCTGCTGAAGTTACTTGGTCCCACTAAAGTCAGTGAACTTGCACAGACAAAATCTAACCCATAGTTCGGAAGGCAGCACTTACTATTAAACAGTGTGTTGGCTGCCAGCTCAAAGGCAGCACATCCGTTTCCATCTTGAAACCACGCGCACAATAATAGGGGCGATCTCTCGGTCTATATCCTCAAAGACACTTCCCAGATGCTGTTTATCCCGCAACTCCTCTAATGCCTCAGCGGCATCACTGACTCCTTGGTTATGCAATACACACATTAAACGTTGCCCGAAGTTTTAGCACAAGGGAACACAGCAGCTCAAAAGAAGGGGCAGTGGTTTGTTGAGTAAGTGATTGGGCTTTCTTCCCAAAGTCTAAATGCCGTGCTGGGTGTTTAATCTGCATTTTAAAAAAGCCCATAAACACTCATTTACACAATAAAACATAACCATCTGAAGGAGCCATTACAGCCAATTGTCCTTTGTGTCAACTAATTCCTTCCATTCTCTCCCAAAAGCTCAGCTGAGTTCCCCTTGGAGACCCTACTTCCAATAACAAAAATTGCCTTCCTCTGCAAGCCCTCCCATGTCCACACCACATGGGCCAGCTCATTCCCACCCTGAATCAAACCTTCAGCCTCTGCTTTCCTCCTCCGAGGCACACAGAGATAAGGTAAAGGTACATTTACCCCCAGGAAGAAGATCTATAGCTAAGTGTGCTGAGAGCTTTTCCCATCACTGGCCTGTGCCTACCGTGGATGGACATCTGTTAAGATTGTTTTTTCCCTCCTGCTTTGGTTGAAAAATCTGAACTTCCAAAAGTGTCAGGAATCTCAAATCTACTGGACAGATTTTCTCCCATCTCTTCTGAAGAGTAATATAAATCATTTAAAACATATACCCAAGGGTTGTGTTTGCTGGCTCCTCGTTTTTCTTTGACTCCTGTCTTAAGAAAGAGTTACAATTCAAAGCACTAAGGACCAGGTTTGTCGACTGACACTAAACTCTGCCTTACTTTCCAAAAAGCCCTTTGCAATCAATAGTTATTTATATTATAAGGTGAATCTCAGCATGGATAAAGGCAACACAATCCAAGGTGGTTTTATTTTTCCATATATGGAGCAACGTATAACTTTCAGCTTCAGTGAATAAAAATAACCAAAGCAGGAAAAACAAAAAAAGGAAAACTGTCATGAGAAAAAGGGGGTATATAGACCTCCTCTGGAATATACCCTTTAATTTTGCAGGGCTATATTCCCACTTTTCTTCCTCTAACCATTATCCTGTTAATAGGCAATGTAAGCTGTGAAATATCCAAAATTATAAATTACACACGCCACAGGATGACAAACATGATCTTGAGTGATCATTAAAATACGTGTATCTACTCTATATGTAGATATGTATAGAGATTTAGTTCACTAAAAATAACTTAAACTACCAGATACTGGTGCAGAATTAATTAATGCACTTGTCTAAAATTCAATGAGAACTGAAAACAGAGACAAAATAAGAAATATGGTATAAACTAATATCCAATCCCACATCTCAACAAATAACAATGGACTGTTTATGCTGCATTACTCTTTTCTAATCTCCACATATTACTATAATTATTAACTACTAGTCCTAAAATCTATAGAGTTATCGTTATTGTTATTATTATGAAACTCAATCTCATTTTCATGTCATAAAGATAAACCAAATCTCATTTCAATTAGTTGCAGCAGGAGGGAATGAACTTTAAACAGACATTTAATTTCCGAAAAAAAAAATTAGGAAGTTCTTCATGGAAATGTTATGGCATTTTGAAGCAGATTAATAGTTGGGGATGAACACATCCACCCTGCAGCTAAATGACGGCCGTACTGCGCACAGGAGACAGGTTAAATGAGCAAAATCAGTTGATATCACTGGTTTGGATCTAATCAAATAGTATTCATTTTTATGACTTTTTAGCTACATTATTTTTCCATCCCTTGTGCTGTCTGACTTGTTACTGGGGGTTGCCTGCTTGTAACTGGGTTATAGTTGGCTTTGATGCCTTCAATTCGTAGAGGTACAAGGACCAACGGGGTACTTGGCATTCTGGTTCCTGGTGGGAATGGTTCCAAATCACACCATCTCCACAGACAGCACCTTTGGACTCACCAGCCAACTCCTGCATATTTTATCACGGCTGGAGGGCAGGATCTAACCTATGCCAGGGCAGGCAGCCTCCTCAACACACCTCATCCTGTGCTGAGCCTCACCAGCGCTGAGCTGGTTAAGGGTTGACCCCTGAGGGTGCTCAGCAGCAGGTTGATCAATGATGCCCATAAAATCCTGGAGTGTTAAAGGGTTAGAATGGGCTTTAAAGGTCATCTAGTCCCAACACCCTTGCCATGTGCAGGGACACCTCCCACTAGACCAGGCTGCTCAAGGCCTTATCAAATGTGGCTTTGAACACTGCCAGGGCTGGGGTATCCACAATCTCCCTGGGCAGCCTGTTCCAATGTCTAACACTCTCACAGTAAAAAATTTCTTCCTAATATCTAACTCAAATTTCCCCTCTTAAATTTAATTTCCCCTCTTTCAGTTTGGACCATTACTTTTTGTCCTACTACTACAGTTCCTGACGAAGAGTCCCTCTCTGGCTTCCTGGTAGGCCCCCTTCCAAGCTGAAAGGCGCATGAAGGGTGCCCTTCTGAATCCTTGCAGCTGGAAAAAGGCATCCAATGCAGTGTCATTTACTCACTAGCTGAACTCACTACTGTGGAGGCAGCTCTCCAGAAAGGCCCAGCACCTTGGCAGACATTACCATGGTGACAGATGCCCTCAAACCTTGAGAAATCCTGGTCCTTGTCACACTGTCAACCACTGTAGACCTCAGCATCCTTTTTTACAGACACTTTGGCAAAGTTACAAAACTACTTAATTATTCGTTGCTCTGCAGTCCCAAGTTTTAAACCAGAAACTGAAAAAAATGTGAGCGAAGTAGGGATCTTTTCAGGCTGTCTTCTCTGCCCTCCATTTTTCCCCCATTGCCTGAGGAAGCCTCGCAGAAGCAGCAGCGCTGAGCGGGGTCCCTGCTCCATCCTCCCATGGAATATCCCCACCTCCTGGTTAGCGGCCACATCACAGCTCCGGGCCGGGGGAGGCATCTCAGCCCAGCCTTCTCCCCACTGGCAGATACACGGTCACGTTTTTGCCCTCTCTTAAAGCATGTTTAGACTTCATAAACATCAAATGTTTGACACAAGATCAAGAGTAAAACACAGAAACACGAATAAAAATACATCCTGGAGATACAAGTTGAAATCCAGTTTCATGAAGTCAGTTCCAAGAGTTTCTCTCTATCCCACTACCATGAGTTATTTCCTTCCCAGCACTCAGGTAGCAGAAAGCAGGGATTTATCAGGAGACAAGGGCCCTGGCTTGCAGAGGGGGGCACCATCAACCAGTATAGACCAGGACACAGAGCTGGTGGAAGTCCTGGAACAGTTGGCAGAAAGAAATGGACCAGGGAACGCAGGACTGCAAGAAACTAGTGAGAAACTAGGTAGTGACTGGTAATAGATGAAGAACTTTATTAGCTGAGATGATGAGAAACAGATTGAATTAGAGGAAATTTCCACATAGGGGCAAAGAGCTGGGAAAAAGCAGAGCGGGGAAGGAGGGAGTAATGGATTAGAAGGAAGAAATGTTTGGGAGAGGCAGGACTGATGCAAGAAGAAAACATAAAGTAGAGAAGTAGTCAGGACTGGAATGAGAGAGCTGGGAGAAAGACTGATCACATCTTGAAACATGAGGGGATCCCAGGCTTCCAGGGTGTCACAGTTCCTCTACTCTCAGCAAGCATTCATGAAATCCAGTGGCAAAGTATTTGCAAGCCAGTCCTGTGCTGGTTCTCAGGTAGGATCCACCTCCTGTTATCAATCAATCCATTATCTCAAAGTCCAAGGCACCGTGGTGGATCTAAAGGCATCAGCTCCTCAGACAAACAAGCTGTAGCTGTACAATGTTTCACAGAAGATTTTTCCAGGCAGATCCAATTTGCCCATTTGACAGCCCAGGAAATCACAGATAAAATCAACTTTGAAATAATCAACTCCAACACTTGCATTCAGCAATACTAGAATTAAGTTTGCTTCAAACAACTGTAATTTAGCTCCCTTTTATATTAAAGCACAACATTCAGAGATAACAGAATTAAAATCATTATCTCCCTTTTTTTTTTTTCCTGCAGGACTCTCTCACTGCAAGGGCCCTTAATATCCTTTTAATGTAGGATTTGGGATTATTTTGGCTGTAACATGAAATCAAGTGGCTTGTTTCCATAAAATAGATTAATGCTGAATTATGAGTGTGTAACATAATTTCAGGTCTCTGGTTGCTCAAGCAATACTCAGAATTGGCAGCAGAGCAGTCTGGTCAGACAACAGGATTCCCATTTGCCCTCTCTTTGCTTTATGTGTATTAATACTATATATTTAACAAAAATTAACTACATAAATCCATCAGATAATATCTTATAAAATTTCAGGTAATATCTAATAACAAAACACACAACCAGGGTGACTTCTGTGATCACAGACTTTAAAAGACTCCAAATTTCTCTTTTCTGACTGATGTACCAATCACACCTCATGCAGCAGTAACCTATAAAGAGCTTGGGAAACTTCTTTTAGAGAAGCATAAAAAGTAGTAGCTAGTTTGGTTAATAGCCAAATCACAGTATCACGGTGCACCACTAAAATTTACATTTCAGAAAATGAGAACTTGGCACTTTATGAGAAAAAAATTAGAGTCTTCTTTGGACTTCTCTGACCGGGCATCCAAATTCTCTGTCCTTTTGATAATGCTGACACACATCTTCTAACAGTCCTACCGTGGTTATGAGCATCTACTGTAACCCTTCGCAAAATGAGGGAAGAGCAGTGATTTGCTGAAAGCTTTTACTCCAATTCACTGAGATAATAGTAAGTCTACAACTAAGGGAAATGTTTTTTTTAACATATGAATGAGGCGGATCACCTAAGTAACTCAAATCACCAAGGCTTATTTGTTTGCTGTGTTTCCTAATTGTTTCTGGAATCAGTTGAGTGCTTTCCCTCAACAACAAGTTTGCCTTATTAAGCTTATCCATGCAAGAGAGAGAGATTCTTGACGTGCTCAGGATTGCTTCTGCTCCATCTGTGCTAACCAGCAGCAGAGAAAGTTTTCCTGTGCTTACAAACCTCGGAGCTGTAACACTCCCCGGCCACACCAGACCATGATTTACTAGAGCGGTTAAAATAAGGTGGGAGAAGAAATTGTTACAGGTCTTGGAAACTACAGAAAGTTGCCATTTAGGCCCAAGTCAAATCTCAAAGGAAACAGGATCCGTTTGGGAACAACAAAACACTGTGGGGTATCATTCTCTCTCCACAGTCAGTTCAAGTGCTAGAGAGTGACTTCCCTTTGCAGAAGGCTTTGTTTTACACTTTAAAGATACTCAGGCATATTATTGGTGGTTTATGATATTGTTAATGGACTCTCCAGATCTGTATTAATGTTGATAATTTGACATCGTGCAGCACTGTCTATTTGAAGGTTTATTTGGGATTGCCCCATATGGAGTAGCAGGATCAGCTATTTGGCAGCACACTGTGACCCCACAATAGTGTCAGCTATTCTGAAGGGAGAGTGAAGAATGTATTTCACAGACACCACAAAAACAATGCAGGACAAGTGAAAGCAATAATCCAGTCGTAGCCAAGATGCCAGGACTATCTAACATACAATCAAAAGACAGTCCCCCAGGTTTGCAAGGCCTTGGTTTCCCATTTCAAGCTCACACATGCCACCTGGGCAGTGTTTGTTTTACAAGTGTCCCTTCTCCAAACAAATCAGAGCTGGAGATTTTCAGTTCTATCTGAAATGCTTTCGTTTAGGTAGCTCTAGAGAGCTTTGCCCTTTTTCTTGTAGTCTCACACTTTTGTGTGACAACAGTGTTTCATAAAGCAGCAGAATCAAATGAAACGTTCTAAGAAGGGTCATAGCAAAACAAATTCCACCAATAGGAATGTTCTTAGTGCTCTTTTATGACTTCTCTGCATTTCAGGGAGGGGGTTGCTATTAATATCTTTCCTCCTGATCTCCTTCCAGGCTGGTCTTCATATTTTCAACCTCCATTCTCTTTATTTTAGGGCTCTTTCCAACTGCTTATAAATGTCACCATTTGTCATGTACAAATTCACTTTTAAAACAGGCTAAAACCTTCCAACTTTCCCTTTCTGCAGTTCAGCAACCCTCGAATTTTAGAGCAACAAACCCTTTGTTGTCTCTAATATTCCCTTCTCATAATGTCTGACACTGCATCTTACAGGACGTGAGCTATCCTTCACTTCAAGAACAGCCTGGCACATGGAATCCCAGCACATTTGGTTTGGGATAAATATAGCCTTCAGGCAGCAATGTGTGAGCAGTACAAACACACCAGCCAGGCCCTGCTACATCCTGAGCACAGGATATTTTCTTAGGAAAGAGTAAGGATGTTAGTTGGAAGGTGGACTTAGAACAGGACCACGATGCAGCAGCTGCACTTCCCTACTCCCACAACATCCACTGGACATTCTGCCCCCTTAGAGCAGCCAACACAACTGTTCAGGGAAACTTACTTAGTCCAGGACTGTCAAATGATCTGGCTCAGCTTAAGGAGTTTTAGTAGCAGGTTCTTTGAAGCAGGATCACTTCTGCCTGAGCTGGGTTAATGACTCATTACACCAGCAGTTGTGCTGTCAGAGCTGAAGGCTGACAACCTGCTGAAGAAGGAACCACCACAACCCCGACCTGTTGCAGTTGGAGCATCCCTTCTGACCCTGAGAGGGCCTGCACAAATACATGGGAATTCAGATCCAGTGATTCTTAAAATCATCCCAATGCCTTGACCCTGTGCCAAGAGATTTTATAGCTGGCTGCGAGGTGAAGTTATATTAGAGGGATAACCACACGTGATCTATCACTCTCGCCTGTTCTGGCTTGGTGAGGTTTATGCTACATAAAAACATATCAGGAAGATACACCTGTACCAAGGGTAACAACAGTGGGGCAGTGTCAGGTACCTGGCCATGTATTTACAAAGCTGACAGGGAACACTTAAGCATGAGGAATGAAAGAATAGAAGGATACGAGGAGGAGGAGGTTTTTCCTCCTCCTTGATCGCCTTTTGTGCCCATTTGGATGGCTGAGAAGCTCTGTGCTGTACCTTGCCACCTCTCACAAATACAGCAATAGCTCCCTAATAACTGGGCCCCATCCATCAAGTTCTTAACTAAAGTCAGTAGGAATTTGTTCATGAATTTCACATTTGGAGCTACAGACCATTTATGAGCTGATGTTTGGTATCCAGACCCTTAATGGAAAAAATAATACCAAATCCCCAAGAAGCTGATCAACAGGAACTGAGCTTGGTTTTGCTTCTCTTCATGGGACTTTGTCTTTTACATGAGGAGGTGCTAGATCTCTTATGCAAATCAAATAAAATCAATAAATCCACTGCAGTTTCACCTAAACATTTTACCAGGAAACAATCATGTCATGAAAAAGCCATATCTAGATCCAAACTGACAACTTAGAAATAGAGCCAGAAATGGGTTTGGCCCTTAGTTTCCTGCTAATATTATTATTTATTTGCATTATAAGGCCACTTAAAGGCCATGGTGAGCAGAGAACTAAGCATGGAAACTGCTCAACGTAGATGTAGCAAAAGCCAGTCTGTTCCCCAGAACATGTTGGCAAGACAAATTGCTGTTCTGCAGTAATAGATACTCGAGTATCTCTTTAATTCAGTTTAAATTATATCTGAATAAAATTTAACATAAATTTCACAAAAAACACTGTGATTAAAGACAAATTGATTATTAAGAGCACGTTTATCAGTTTTTAGTATCACTTAAATTTAAAAACATTCTTAATATTCCTTCGGTATCTAATTATTCTGTAATAACTCTTATTAAATTTACATGAACTCAGCAGCTGAGATGCACAATTTAAACCAAACACAATGAAAAAAACAGCTAAGTTACCCCCCCAAAAAAAACCCAACTTCAAATAAAATCTAAACCCAAAACATTTTGAATTAAGAGCTGTTCACCGAGATTTTGACTGAAATAAAATGGCGTTTATCGCTCAATTGTTACAGTTATTGGGGTTCTTTCATGTTGCAAGTGCTTGTTCAGCCACCCTTTGGTAAGTGTCTCTGTGTTCTGATTGTGTACAAAAGCCATGTCTTATGTGCTGTTTGTTACCAATAAACATATTAACTTGTTTGTTCAGTTTCATCTGAGGCTGGAAAACTCCACAGATGAAAATGAAGGAGTGTTTGGCAGTCTGGGGGGAAAAAATACATTTTAATAAGCTCAGAAAGCCTTTTTTATCCTTTTTTTATTTCCACCTATCTTCCCAACCTTCTCCTAGAGTCCTGCAAAAAAGGGATGATGTCATAGCCAGAATAACCTCCACGTATTTGTGTGGCATAGGCTGTTCGGATTACCCACAGAACTCTCTCTAAAACAATCCTGGAGGGAAAAGTGCACCCGCCTACACCGGGAGTGTGGCACTAGAGGTGACAGGGTACAGTCACACAGTGCTGGGCTCTACCCTTGGTCACAACGGCACTCAACGCTTAGACACACCAATATCTTAAAACACCATGCCACCCACAGCCAAAGTGAGCCCCAAATGGCATCGGAGCACAAAGCCTGAGCAGAGCAGGGGCCCTGCGGCTCTCAGGTGAGAAATCGTTCCACTCACATGGCCCATGAGCGTAAACACTGCCTAACGAGAGCCGTACAGATTGGGCCATTAAAGGCAAGGCAGAGATGAATGGAAACGTCTGAGCAGCAACATAAACCACACCAATTTCTGCCACTAAGTAGGAGTGGGAGTATAACAGTCCTTGTTATAGAGTTGCTGGCAGTGATGTTATTGTTAAGGCTGAAAAAGATGTTTCATTCCAAAGCTCTCTTTTCACTTGTAAAACGGTAAGATGTTAAGCTTGGTCCCTCACTTCAAAGGTAGCCACTGCAACTGCTTAACAAAGAGAAACAAGAGATGGACGAGAAGGAAAAAATCTAATGGGTTAGCAAATGTTGTACAGAATTCAGCCACAGATGAAGCTGAGATTTCAGTTCCACTGAAGTTCAGAGTTTGGGTCTTCTGCAGATTTGCCCCACCACAGTAAACGAAGAGAGAAATAACCTAGAGAATAATCCAATTACAGCAAAGATCAGAGCCAGAAAAATGCACAATTCATAAGAGAGGCCAGGTGAGATGACAGCAAACTGCAGACAAAATGGAAAGTTCTGTTTATGAATTCAAAAAAAGGCCAATCCATGGTTTGGTTTAAGAACACTGGTTCCTAAAAATTCCTCCTCCCACTGGGTTTCCCATGAGTCAGGCTGAGAGCCATTCTGAGGAAAGAGAGAGAAGAGTTGAGCAGAGGATTTTGAAGTTTGAACATTTTTCT
Organism: Oxyruncus cristatus; assembly: GCA_013399855.1. Taxonomy (NCBI): domain Eukaryota; kingdom Metazoa; phylum Chordata; class Aves; order Passeriformes; family Cotingidae; genus Oxyruncus; species Oxyruncus cristatus. The sequence continues at coordinate 2,232,536 of VXAY01006780.1, read as the reverse complement.
TTGTTATGATCAGAAACGAAACCTGAAATTTTCAGTGAGGGAAAATTTGTACAACATGGGAAATAGTTTCAGTGCAAAATTGAAACAATAATTCTAACATGGTCTTTTAGAATTTGACCTTTTTATCTCTTAACAACATTCAAATATAACACAGAATTTGAATATTTGAAATGAAAAGTAATTTCAACATTTGAAATTCCCACTTTTTGCACTGAAAATGTCAAACCAGGATATTTCAACTTTCTGGGAATATTTTTCCCTCCCAGTTTCAATTGAAAATGAGAACTTTCAGCTTGGGATGCTCATGAATCACAGGACAACTGGCTGTCAGCAGAGAAGGGAATGCTGATGGACTGCTCCATGATCAACTCCAGCTATTAATTTCTTATTCCACAACCCAATACTGTTTATTTTTGATAGGTTGTGGTTACTTTAAAAATATTTTTGTTATTCACATGATTATGCAGGTATTTATTTTTAGGCTGAAAATTGTTTGTCACCAGTTTATGGGGGAGAAATAGTGATGATACCTTTTCAACTGCTTTGACTAAATCCAGTGGGATTGTGAATCAGAAGGCTCAACCCATGGAGTTACTTTGATGTAAACCTGTAGTGAGAGTAATCAATTTATCCCACATGCACAGATCTTTTGTCCAGTTCCGCACTGAAACCCTGGGGTGCTACATTTGCTCCTCAATTCAGCCCTGCCTCATGGAGAATTGCTGGCCAATGGTGTGGTCTGAATTCCTCTAAAATGGAGCTAATAATTCTACCCACATTTACAGATCATTTTGAGATATCTGAGTGAAGAGAATTACAGAACAGCTCAAAGTTATTATGTATCATGCATGTGTTTGCCCATAAATAATAAATTCCTGCAGCAGACACACGAAGTTCCCACTGTTATCTCCCTTTATAACAAATTCATAAGCAATAGTGTTGTACATGAGTTCTCAGCTGATCCTTTTCCAGTCATAGGTTTCACTCTAGATCCAAATGCACCTCTCTCCTTATCTAGGTTTATATGGATTTTATTATTTTTAATATTTTAGGATGGAAACACCCCTTTGTGAAACAGAAGTTTAAAAAAAGTGTGTTGTTTCTAATTCTTTCACTGTTTTTGAACTAATGCTCCTTGCTTAGAGCTCTTCTCCTGTGTTTAGTCCAGGAAATTGCCAAACCTGGTGGATACTTTTCCCTGATCCCTGAGGTCCATCAGGATTATCACAGTGCAGTTGCCAGGCTCTGGCTGGTGCTTTGGTGATGGTGGCTCTGTGGTACCAGCCCCAGCTGAAATGGCTGCCTGGGCTCAATTCCCTGTCTCTGTGCATCCTACCAGAGTTTTACACTAGAAATAAATTGTCACAGGGAGAATATTTAAATTCAGGAAACAAAATGTTCCCACTAATTCAATGTAGCCATCTCCTGCCTACTAAAAGTTATGAGTTATGTGTGAAGTAAAAAACCTTTCTGCTGCATGAGATAATGAGAAAAGGGGAATTCTTTATTCATTGTACTTGTCCCTCTGCACATAACATTTGTATATCATGCCAGGACTAACCTGTGTCACTGCTCTTATAGCCACAGACCAGACTAAATGCCTGCCCTTCACTGTTTTTACGTCATGATTCATATACTCTCCCTGCTCTTTCTGACTGCCTGCAATTACTTGTGACAAATGATTCTTCAGTGTACTGTCTGCTTTACCTTTTCAAAATGTTTCCATGGTTCACAGATAAGTCAGCTAGTGTACACTGTACTGTCTGCTGGGAAGTAAATCCCAGGACACACACAGGAACAGGTTCCACACCATTTTACTGGCAGAACTGCCGACATCCACCTCGCTCAGCTGCAGCATAGGGACTCTGGACCAGCCATGTAACTCTGGTTACAGGCCTGTGGAGATCCCAAAGGAACAGATTATTCCTTACAGTTGCACTCTCCTAAGAAGATGAATCCTTACTTAACAAGGAGCTTGATATCATGCATAACAAAATATCTGGTCAACATAAAATCATTATTTTGATATCTGCCCTGAAAGAACAACCAGCTGAATCCCCCCCGCTGGTGTGCTCATTCACCACATCTGTACCGAGACGTGAATGCTGCCCGGCTGGAAACCTCTGAAAATCCAGGGAGGCTCATTCTGCTTTCAGTTCCAGAGGTATCAGGGAAGCTCCACCAACCTCAGGGGGTGGAAGTGCCAAGAGACTCAGCCCATTGCCTCTTCCTGGCAGCACAGAGCAGGAATGAGCTTTCCGGCTTGTGATCCCCACCCTGCAATACACAGATCCTACGCAGATAATGAGTTTCAAGTGTTTGTTCTCTGTCAACACAGTGATCAAAATACGACAAGCACAGATACAGTGTTTTTTCATGGAAAATGATCTTCCTGTCAAGTATTCCTTCCTGAAACAACTTCCTTTCCTAGCTGATGTACTTCAGATTTCATTTAAAACATTTTTATGGCCCTGTTGGCCTTTTTATCTATCATAAGTTACACTTTCTTATTCCAGCCCTTTTTTTTGTGTAATAAATAGTGAGGTTTTTTAAATTCGAAAATACTTCATTGTTTGGAACAGTACAAGAAGTATTGCAGTGAATGGATTCAGCTGTGAACTGACAACAGCTTTAACACTGTATTTCCTATTCAAATTATTCTCCTCTTGTCCTCTATCGAAATTTGCTCTGTGTATACCTCTTCGCACTACGGTAACTTTGCTCACAGAAACACGTTCTGCTACATTGCAAATGTTTCTTCTGGCCTTTTCCGTATTTACCCCCCTGCATTAGCTGCACTGACACCATTCAAACACTTCTTCCAGGTAGCCCTTCTGCCTGACTCTGTGCTGTCTCCTTGCTGTGGAGAGTTAACTGTCCTCTAGGGTGGATTCCTCTCTCACTGTGGTGAAGATGCTGGGAGTGAAGGACACTGTGACACTCCTGGCTGTGCCCAGCTCCAGTGTCTTTCCTGCTCACAGGTGGTCCCTGGCCTGCCCAGGCTCATGCCCATCTGTTTGGGAGGCACTGTCCTTCCTGCAGGGTGGTCAGGTCTTTGGGCAGACACTTTGGGTTTACCTGGGCAGGCAGGAAAAACTGCAGTGACATCTGTTCTGCAGGAATCCATCCTTGTGGGAAAGGTGCTGGTGCACAGCCCTTTCCACCTGATTGCACCTGTTGATCACCATGTGCTGAGGAAGAGGAGCAGAGAGGGGCAGGGCAGGAACTGGCTGTTCCCAGGCAGCTGTGCCAGCCCCTGGGAGAGGCTGGAAGGGAACAGAGCTTTGACATCCCATGCTGTCACCACAATACATGGCACTGAAAAGAAACCCAATTTTCAGGGCTTCCTCTTGCAAAACAGATGCAAAATGCTGCCATCTGTTCATCTCTCCCATGACTGTGCAAGGTGAAGAACTGAAAAAAATTCCTTCATGGGAAAGCCACCTCCATCCAACCCAGAGGGAGACACAGAGCTGTGCCATGCAAGGGAAGGGCTGTTGTCATGGCAGGTCTGATTTGCAGGGCAGACAATCATTTTCAATTCTGAAATATTCACTCACTCCCTGGCACCTTAACCAAATAAATCCACTGCACCCCAGTAAGCACAGAGTTTATGGATGTGGTTGGTTCTGGAAGAGAGCAAGAGTCCTCTGCCAGGCCTCAAAATTACTTATACAGGGGGAAGAAGAGAGGCAAAACATAAAACACTTAGTGCTTCTGCCTGAGCGCCAGCCCCAAGCACCAGCCAGCCAGCAACTCCGTGCTGTGATTGCCACATATGGTAAAACCTGGGTCATCTTCCCTTCACTGATTTTGTTGGCAAGATAACAACGAATGTGGGCAGGTCTTCCCCTGCTCCAGATGCACCTTCAGTTTCCTTTTAGTTGTACCCAGCAGGGCCACCAAGCTCCACATCCCCACAACTGCACCTCTGGAGAGACAAAAAAGAGCTTCAGTGGGAGAAAAGCCCTAGAGAGAATCCACGGCACAAAATGTGGGAAACTCATGTTCTCCTAAATGTTTTCTGCTCTGGTCACTGGTATCCCTGCTCCTGCTTTGTCCACAGCACATGCCAGCCCAGCCAGTTGCTGCTGCAGTCACAGCTGACTGTGCTGCCTCCACACAAATCCCAAGCAGGGACAGAGGCACTGCCATGGCAAATCCACTCGGGACACAGCATTGCTCACGTTATTTGTTTTTATGGACAGGGACACTGAATCCAGACACTGAATTGCCAAGTGCCTCTTAGAATGCAAAATGCCACGCTAAGAAAAGAAAGAGAAAAGCAATTCAGAGAGAAGAAAAGGATGGAAATATCTATCTATCATTCACCCACACTGACAAAAAACAAACCCTGGCAGCAGGCTCCTGTGCACTGCCTTGTTTATGCCAATGCTGGTTGCAGCTCCTGCTCGGATCAGAAGCACAACAAATTGTCTGTTTGCCTGACTCCAGCGGGCTCTGATAGCTACTGACCATGCTGACAGAGCCCATTGCCTGCATTTGAATGGGAACGATGGATAGGGGAAACAGCCACGCTTGAACACATACAAGATTGTTTTTAGAAATCCGAGACTGTATTTACAAGTTCCAGCTTTTAAGGCCAGGGTATTTTATTTACTTTGCTGGTTTTTTAGTAGTGGAAAAGCACAAGAGCCATCCATCTGCCTGAACTGGAAGCATCTTATAAATAAACAACAATAAAAAACAACACTTGAAATTCATTTCACCCACTACAGTTTTGTCTGAGTCCCCCCCAGAATCTAAATCAACAAGAGATCAGACTGTAGTTTGTGAGTAAATTTCCTTCAACAGAAACAAACAAAAATAGACAAAGATACCCATCCTCCTCATACTTTATGCACAGTAATGCAAGTTATTTTCCACTCCATTTAGACTTTTCACCTTCCTTTCATTTACCCTGTTTTTTACAGTTCAATAAATATTTTTCCAAGCTCCACTTGCCAAACAAAAGAGTTTAGCTTCAGTGTTACTCCTCTGACAAATATCCTTATGGTGTTGCACATGTGAGCCATTGATAAACAAATTAAAATTCTGTCCCAGCTCAGAGCTCAGCTGGCCCATTTCATTTTGTGGTATGGGTTTGTAAAGGTCTGGGTGTCTGTCATCCTCCCCTAACCTTGTCTTTGTCAAAGGGATACAAAAGCCTGCACGCTCGGGGCCTTACGATACTGATTAGTGTGAGTGACAAAGTGGAGTAGCAAGTCCACTCAGCCCTTCATAATAAATCTATCAAAGAGTAATAGAATTCCATCAATTCTGCATCATCCCCGAGGGTCGCTGTGCTGGGATGGAAAGTGTGTTCCGCTGGGATTGTACAACTGTTATTATTCAATTACACTCTTTTCTTCCTAGTTAAAGACCATGATATCATTATCACTTAATGAATACATATAATTGGATCTGGACTCTATGTTTGGCTGATGAATACCACTCACTATTCATTCAGTCTCAGCTCATCTTCTGACCATTTATTATAGACTTTTGGCTGAAAACCATGATGACAAAGGGAATTTGAAATTAGCTGAGAATTCATTCAATGCTCAGTTAGACACAAAGGCAAAATACAATTCTGACGCATAAATGAGGCTGAGACCACACAGAGAAGTTGTGCCTGAAAGTTAATAGCTGTTGATTTCTACATAAACACAGTGAGGTAAGAGCAAAGATATTTTTTAAGACCATCTCATAACTTTGCAAGCAAGCAGAGATTTCCTCCCTCTCTTCCCCAAACCAAAAAAAAAGTATAATTATCTCAAAGGTAAATATCAGATCTTCTAAGTTGATACTTTATTTCCCAACTTAGGCAAAATATTAGCTTTAAAGATGTCATCCGAGGCCATTATGAGCTTTAACTCAGCCCTGCTAAGCCAAACACCATTTTATGATTAAATAACATTTAAATCTGACAAAGCAAAAGTGCTTTCTATACAGTATATTTATTACACCTAATCTGGAGACCATCATTAAGTTTCATCAAACAGTGTGCCCCCAAAGGAAACTGGCCCTCCTATTCATATTGTTGGGAGTAAATGTAGCATACCTCCTTTGGATCACTGGTGAACAGGCCACCTCATTAATCCTAGTTAGTAGATGCTGCTGGGCATGTGGAGCAGCCAAATCCAGATGCTACCCACAGAGCCTCTCCAGGCAGTTAGGGAATCACAGAGTACCACCTCAAGCCCTCCATACATCACTTCAAATTAAATTTACATTAAGTGCTACTCCATCAGAGCCGAGAGAAGCTGACATCTTTGGAAAATGCAGATGATAATCCATTAAATCCTATTATATACATGTCTTCTAATTTTACTTAAGCTCATGCATACCAAAGTGTGAGTTTGTGTTAAAAATTAAAGACCCTTTTACTAGAACAAAAGACTTTATGAACTGTTGACTTTGGGAGGGTTTATTACAGGATCAGGCTATTCTGTCAAGACAAGTAGACTTTTTTTTCCTGTAAAATTTCTGGTTAATCATTTGTTCCCGGGATCTTTTTTCAAATGCACAATGTGTCTTTGCTATTTCCATCTCCAACTCTTTGTTCTCTCAAATAGAAGTGCAGCCTCTTTAACTTAATCAAATGTTGTGAATGAAACAGTGGGACACATATTGTCTCCTTTTGCAATTAAGAAAATATTTGCTGGCAGCTTCCGAACTGGCAACAGTAAGAAGATGCTATAAAATCATCGCAGTGAAAAAGCTGAGGATTTAATTGCCCTATTACCACATATGTCAATCCCTTTATATTTTCCTAGTCCTTAGTCACAGTTACTTTTACTTTGATTAGCCTCTCCTAATTTCAGAGCATTGATCTTACTATTTTTGATTCAAGGTACTTAATTTTTTATGTTCAACTGCAGTATTTTATATTTATGTTTCCATCTGATTTACTTTTCTGCAAGACAAACTAAAATTGAAAATACACAGATTTCAGAAAAAAGGTAATAATTATTTAATATATTAGGCAAATATATTATAAGAAAACGTATCAAGAATTAAAATACACACAGACATATACATACACGATTAACTTAAAAGCTATTTATCAAACATTTAATATTTAATCAGAGTTTGGATTTCAGGCTTAGATTGGCTTTAACTTTCCAGTTCTTTCAAAGTGTTTGACTCTATATCTGCTTTACAGAACATTTCTGTGGTATATGTGTATATATATATGAAGTAGCGATGTGTTAGCTTTCAACTACTGTCAGTCTCTGGCAGTTGAGAAGGGACAGGCTGTCATCTGACAGAAAGAAGTGTAGCCCCATAAAATTCAAGTGAATTAATAAGCTGACCGAAGTTTTTCAACAGAATATTTCTGATTTATGCAAGCTGAGGAAGTTTCCCTACATTATTTTATTGAAATACAGAACCAGCCTAGTTTTACACTCTGGGTTGTTCTTTTTTTGTCAGCCCAGGGTGGGCAACACATTTGTGAATTGGTACTGCCTCTTGTACAACTCCAGGTTCTGGCAATAGGCAACAACACTGTATTGACAGGTCAGCTCACTGCAGCACTAGCTAATTTTGCAGTATTTTTTCCAGTCTAATTTTGGAGTATATTTTTAATATTACAAATACAGGCTGTGAACAAGACTCACAGAGGATGGATAATAAAATGAACACACAGTTTGGAGGTGACTCTCAAAAGAAGGGAGGCATTAGCTGCTCTCACAAACCTTTACTGACCAGTTCCCTGAAGAGAGGGCCAGCAGTTGTAGCAAGGCACCCTTACCAGGCAGGACATGTGACAAATAAAAAAGTGATGTCAGCAGTAATTAAAACTGCAGAGTTTAGTTTAATCTTCTTCCACCAGGATTTATGCATGTTACTCCCATTAAAACTAGTAGGATCTGCTTCCATAAATTTCCATTCAGCAGGTTTATAACATTACCCAAATTATTGCTCTATAATATACTTACACCCTGTGATTTCAGAAGCTTCCTTTACATCTGAACATCCCCAGCTCCAATTTTAATAAATCATCCCATTAGGAAAATATCATACAAATGTCTACCATTTCAATATTCTTATTTCATTTTTAAGAAAGGGGCACAAGTTGTTATTTGGTCACATCTGATGAGTCCAATTTTGTTTTCAGAATCACCAATAACTGGTACTGAATTGGATGATTAGAAAACCAAAATGGATCTTAACTCTTAAGTTATACCTAAGAGTTAAAAGGAGCCTCTGAAAGATGATGCTGATGGCATAAACAAAATAACATGCTGAATTTCATATTAAAAGGGATGGAGCACTATGTAGGAGCATACTTCTAATGTTTTAGACTCTCCAGGGACTGGAGAGGGGTCAGCCAGGCATGAGCAAACACAGTCCTGGCTCCATCATGGGACTCACAGCCTATCTCCATGCCTGACCTCCACCAGAACGGAACAGACGATTTAAGAGATTTCCAGAATCTGATAGCTGAGATATCTTGGGAAAAGCATTAGGACTA
>VXAY01006780.1:2197431-2224007 GCA_013399855.1 Oxyruncus cristatus | reverse complement strand
TATTCTGCTAAGGCAATGACAAGTACAACTAAACTTGCACAATTCTGGTTTCACTCCTGCACCTAAAAGAGGGGCTTCAAAACCAAAATGATGGCTAAAAGGGTCCTTGAGAAGGGGCAGTATTGCCACAGATGACAAACATTCCAAGCAGCCCTGCTGTCAGGTATGAATCCTGCCATTACATGGAGGCCCCAAAAACCAAAAGAATTTTCAACTTAATCCTTCTTGAAAGCGTAGCCATAAACTGAGGGCTCAGCTGGACAACCCAAGGCTGGGTTGCCACAGTTTTCCAGCTGGTCTGCAGGAGCTCTGCAGCCATGTCCCTTGTTCACAGTAGATGCAATAAAGCATCACGTAATTTGGGCTAATTTTGGACCCAGTGAGGCCCCTTAGTTTCCATTCGCCACGTAGAGTGGATCTGCCTCATGACCGCATCTGGCTCGGTCCCTGAGTGTCTGTAAACTGTGAATCCAGGCACTGAGTGCTCAGGACAGCTTGTGATGGTCAAAGTGGCACATCATGATCTGTGGGGCAGGAAATAACTTTCTGTTCTGTGCTTGCTTAGCGCTCAGTAGAACAGCTCACCTTAGGGGCTCTTCCTCACGTCCTTCCAGCTTGCCCCAGTTTATACAACTTTGTTTAGACAAAGTTTATACAGCCTCCTTCTGTGACCTCCAGAGGAGGAGCTGAATGGCATTATTTACATGCAGCCCAACTTGGAGATGAAGCTGTAGCAGAGGTCCCAGGGCACAAGCCATGGTACGTACACACAAAAAGCAGGAGGCAGCCCTTGCCCCCAATAACTTACAGTCCAAATAAACAAGACAGGCAGGAGGTCAGAGAGGAAACAGAGGCACAAAGAAGTGACGTGATTCGCCTGCAGTCACCCCGTAGATGATTGGCAGAGTCAGGATTAGACTAATAGATCACCGAATCAATCTACTGGCTAAACATACTGCTTCCCATTATTTCTTGGGAGGCAAACCAGGAAGAATGATCTCACTCTGCTAAGAGCCATAATAAAAATAACAGCAGTACCGAGGGCAAGTTCAGAGCTTTCTACACGATGTGCTGCAGATCAACTGGTGGAGAGGCTGCTCTCTCCACCACCATGTTTCAAATTGTCTTCACGGCAGGAATGATGGAAGACAGAGGAATGGCTGACAGTACTGAATAAAACTCCATGTAAATTCCCCTTATGAACATCTGATAAGTATTTATATGGGCATAAAGGGTTATTTATTTCCCTGTCCCCATGAATGATTTACATGCTACTCTCCATTTTTATAACACACTTGCTGGGGCTTGAGCAGGAATGTACTCTGACTGGCCCTTTTTCCAAAGAAATGACTGACACAGAACTGCAGCCAGGATGCTGGGTGGGGGTGGGAACATTTCCAGTGGTTTTAACTGTCTTTCACAGCAGCCATTTTCCTCCCTCCTTTCCACTTTTGGCCTTTTTTTCTCCCTCCTGTCAATAAGTTTCATCTTTCCCAAAATCTCCACAGTCTCCAAGTTCCTTTGCACATTCTGTAGGTAGAATAACCCTTTTTTGTGTGACATCTTTTAAGAATAAGATTTAGGAAAGAGCCTGGAGAAGTTTAAATTACAACCACTCAGTGAATGTGACTGCAGTGCCTGGGAGGTTCCTCCGGTTCTTTAGCTCTCACTCTGACTCAAGCTGTGCCAGGATTGCCTCCAAGGGTTTTCCTACCCAAGGGCCTGGGTTAGATTTTTGAGGACTCCATAATTCCACACCAAACTGAGCCTCAGAATTTCAGAATGATTCACTCTGAATCTAGATCCATTTTGGTGGTTTATAAAGGGCAAAATCAAAGCCTGGATCAATTTCTGTTACAGAATTTGCAGTTCAGCAAAATTTCAATATTTTTCCCTGATACGGTTTCGTTCTCACTGCCAAATGGGTATCCTAATAGTATAAAAAGTACTTAAAGAGATAGAGTGAAAAATGTTACAGATAGATTTTATTTGGGACTTCCAAGGTACTTGGCCTTCAAATTCCACACAGCTGAGTGGGAGTTCAGCTTGAGGAAGCCCATTTTTTCCTAGATGCAGCCAAATGAAGTACTGAATACCTCACTTCCAGTAATACCAAACATAGTGTATGTAATCCCACTCACCGCTGTATTTGGTAGCTGGAATGAACACAGTAAGTATGTTTACAAAGTGTTGGACAAAGATTTATCACTTAAATTTCAAAGAAAATCTTTTTAAACTTATCAAGTTTATAAACCTGTGGCTCTATCACTTATTCTCTGACCCCTCATTATCAGCCTTCAACATCTTAAGAAAATATGGCTACATTGCCTTCATCAGGAATTCTATGGGACTCATCCAGAATGGAGTTTCATAATGTTTCCATCAATCCTCATTTCTGTAGTTGTGTCATAGTATTAAATTATTTTGAGAGCAAGAGAGTCATGGCTGTAAAATGTGTTCTATGATTAATTAAAAAAAACCCAACAACAACAACAACAAAAACACAAACAAAACAAAACAAACACAACTCCCCCAAAAATTAAGGAAATTAAAATATACAGCTATATACCAGATAGGAATTGTGTACACTACCTGAGTACCAGCTTTTCTTGATCTGTCATTTGAACACTTCTGATATTAAAATGCTTCAAAAGGCACTAGGGTCAGCTCTGAATTTAAAACATCAGCACAAATCTGAGGTTGTGCACAACCTGAAACAAGGAAAACAAAATTAAGGTTTTGTTACCTGAATCCCTCATTGTGAAAACTTTAGACCAGCTTTCTGTGAAGTCGCAGTAGCCTGAAAAGCTAGTCCTGCTCATCGCAGCCTCCTCCCTGCTTTTTAAAGCTATTCCACAATCCTGACTCTCCACCAAAGCAACTGCAATAGTTTCCTCACAGAATAAGGCTCTGGGTGGGAGTTAGGAGTGATGGACAGCAGATCTTAGTCTATATTACTTCTATTTGTAGCTTTGTATCACTTTTGAGGAGGAGGATCTCCCCCCTCGCACCCTTGTGCCTCACGCTGTGACCACACAGTCAGCTCTCCACATTTAAATCTCAGAGCATCTCAGCTCCCTGAGAGACACCATCACTATATGAACCTGCACATCCAGCCAAGCTCCATTTACACCCTGTTCAGCACTGCCTGACACAGGCTGGGCAAACCCACCTGGAAGTGTCGTGGCCGGCCATCCCCTCATGGACCCTCAGACACCCAACATGGCGCCTGCCTCCCCTCAGAGCCCCTCAGCCTTCCTCGTCCCCTCAGGGCAGCCAGGCTCTGTGGGAGTGTCGCGCTGGTAATGTTCTCACATGGACAGGGTCAGGGCAGACTCATGGCAGCTTGAATTTGCCTGTGAAGGACGTGTTTTCCCACCTTCACACATTCCTGCCTTCCGTTTTCCCGCTCTCCCACTTTTCCGCCTCCTGCTGCCTCACAGCAGCGTGAGGGACCCAGGGCTGAGGACATTGGAGGGGTTATCCGGTACCTCCTCTGTCACTGGCTTCAGCACCATCCTTACCTTGGGACCAGTCTGACCATGTGCTGAGGCAGAAATAATTCGGGGTAACATTCCTTCCTGCCTCCTCTGTGCCTACACCATCTTCTCAAGGTTTCATCCCATTAAATTCAGTGGATTATCCACAGACAGCTCAGTTACAGTGGCAGCAGTGCTCTGGGCTATCCAGATCAGCTGCTCTGGCTCTGGGTTGTTGATGGCCACAACAAAGGGGCCAAATCTCCAAAGAGTCCTCTGCTCTGCTTTTCCTGACAAAGTGAGGCCATGCAGGTCCGTGAGCTTAAAATCATGGTATATCCTGAGTGGGAAGGGACCCACAAAGGTCATCAAGAAAAACTCCTTTCCCTGCATGGGGCAACTCAGCAATCCCACCCTATGCCAGAGAGCATTGTCCAAACACTCCTTGAGCTCTGTCAGCTTTGGAGCCATGACCACTGCTCTGGGGAGCCTGTTCCAGTGGCTTGGGCAGAAACAGCACCCTTTGTGTCACTGCAAAAAGCCATCAGTGATAATCTTGGTCATGTTAGCAGCGGAATTTTCAAATTAAAAAAAATTAAGAGGCTGCAAGCGGAAGAAATTGCAAATAGTCCCCCCTGTTGGTACAAGGAGTCTGGTTTGCTGCTATGAGATTTTATTGTGAGCTTAATGTCCAGAGCTTCAATTACCATAACAAAAGTAAGGCCAAATTTCATGCTGGCAGAGACTTCTCTGAAATCATTCTCATCTGTACAACAACGTCTCCACCTTCCCTGGGCTTCCCCAGCATGTGTTTGGTCAGTCAGCTTCCCTCAGTGACCTGCTTTTACTAACATTTCCTCACAAAACAAAAAAGAAATTATCATAAACAAAGATTACATTTATTTTAACACTCAGCTTTTCATCAACATTTAACCTTTATAGGGAACCAAATTATTTTTCTCCATGACTAAGAAAAATCTAGTGATATGTAATTAAAATAACAAAGACGAGTCCCGTTCTATACAAGTGTAATTATGTTCGTGTGGTACCACTGTAATTGAAACACAGAAGATGTTTCAGTCTGTATTAAAAGAGAATTTCTTTCAGTGGGTTTCCTGAAGCTCATTAGATATTCCCTGGCCTATTCTCCTAAGTAATTAGATTTTAACAGGATTTTCAACAGATCAGAGCAATCTCTGTGGGTGCCAATAGGAGAGTCTCCCTCTGGCCTTACCAGCAGGGCAGCATGGATAACATCCAGGCTGGGAGTTAATAGGACAATTACTGGCCTCTTTTAAATGAGTTACATTAATGCACTTAAGCTAAATGGCTCTGCATATGATTAAATATTAACATCTGCAAAATATGAAATCATGATATGCAATCAAGTTTTGTTGTTTTAATTTCCCAAATGCCGGATTTCGGTGGTGTATGTAAATGTGCATTGGATGGTGTATGTTAAACTTTCAAAACACAGATCAACACTATTTGTGAATGGTTCTTCTGGAGCTACTAAGTTAAACATCTTAAAATAGCACAAGGCAAGAAGAAATCATCGAAAATTATATAAAAACAAGAAAAGGAAAAAAAAGCCCAGCCTTCATATTGAATGCCTCGAAGTGAGCCACAACACAACTTCCATTGCAAACAGAAATCAAAATTTTAAATTCAGTGCCTCAATACCTAACAGTTTCCTGGCAGGAAAAAACATAGTGACAAAGGATGAGGAAAAGGTTGAGACACTGAATGACTTCTTTGCCTCAGCTTTTTATGGCAAGACCAGCTGTTCTCCAGGTACTCAGACCTCTGAGCAGCAAGACTGGGACAGGTATCAGAACGAAGGCCCCATAATCCAGAACAGGCCTTCCACTGGACTTGATTGTTCCACTCCCTGTCCAGCCTGGCCTTGAACATTTCCAGGGATTAGATATCCAGAACTTCTCTGGGCAACCTATGCCAGGCCCTCATCACCCTCTCTAAGAAAGAATTCCTTCCCAATATCCTTGTCCTCTGGCATTGGAAAGCCATTCCCACTTGTTGCTCCACGCCCTTGTCTGACGTCCCTCTCCAGCTCTCTTGGAGCCCCTTTGGACACTGGAAGGGACTCTTAGGTCTCTCTGGAGCCTTCTCTTCTCCAGGCTGAACACCCCCAGCTCTCCCAGCCTGACACCAGAGCAAAGGTGCTCCAGCCCTGGGAGCATCTCCATGGCCTCTTCTGGACTGGCTCCAACAGCTCCCCATCCCTGCTGTGTTGGGGAGCCCAGAGCTGGACTCAGTGCTCCAGAGCAGAGTAGAAGAGGGAAATCTCCTCCCTTGACCGGTTGATTACACTTCTTTTGATGTAGCCCAAGACATGGTTGGACTCCTATCCTACAGTATATCCATTTATTGTTCTGAATCTCTCACCCACTCACCAGATCCTGTGTCCTGTCCATGCTAACCCTGACCTCTACTTGCACATCTGCTGCCTGAGTAAGTCCTTTCTACAAGTTGACTCAGTCACCCTGACACACTCCAGCTCCCTGCAACACTCCCACAAAATCACCTGACAACAGAAGTAAATAGAGCTTTGATGTGGGCTGGAAACAAACTCACTTTACAACAAGAAGATGGTCTGTGTACTGATGGCCCTTAATTATTTCCCCAAATTCTTGCTGTGTGGAAGGATTTCTTTTTGTTTCTAAGAGTTTCTCCTGCCAGAATTTCTAAAAATTCCTTAGGTTTCAAGATCAGAAGGACTGCACAGCACAGAGGCACTTCACTGTTCCATCTTGGGTTCCAAAAGTTAATAATATCAGCAATAGGGAGCAAAAGCAGCAAAAGTTAATAATATCAGTAATATGGAGCACATTCTTCCCAAAGTACTCTACAAATATGAAATAATTACTCACTGTGAGACTGCTGTATGGCAGAGAAATATTACTTCTGTCTTTCAGCTGAAAAAATGGAGCAGAGTTGAAGACCCAAATCCTTCAGTATCTACATCCCCATGAAATCAAATATCGGGATCTGATCTGAAGAGGTGTGTCTAGTGCCTCAAAAATTGGTAGAGAGCTGGGATAAACATTTATTCCTGGGTTTTAGCAGTGATTTTGGTCCAATAGAAACTGTGCTTGACCAAATCTATGGCGTGTAAAGGAGGACTAACAATCCAGTTGCAAACTTTTGTTGCCTTCCACGACACAAATTTACCCTTTGTCATAGGGTCACAAGGTAAGCACTGTGTGATGGGACTTAACTTGGGGCAGTGCAGTGATGTCTCTAGACAATAGAAACAGCTACTCCTGCTGGGTGGTGAGGGCTGACAACAGCATTTTATCAGTTGCCTCAATTTAAAATAAATGCCGGACTACTTATCTTTAGAAAAAAATTAATATCCTCTTTCTTTGCCCAAATTCTAACCAGTTCCAGTCCTGCCATGGTCACAGTCCATGCTTCCAAGAGAGGGAACTCACCCCAGCTGCCTCGGGTGACAGCGCTGAGCTGTCACCATCTGCTCTCTGGAAACACTGCCATGAGAGCTGGCCATGCCATAGCAGCCTCCTCACAAATCTGATGGAGAGACACAAATGTTCACGTGGTGCAGCAGCTAATGATGGCAGCCCTTGGAACCAAGATGGAAAATATTAGTGTAACAGCATGATGGGAATGGAAAACAAAAGAGAAAAAGCAGGGCAAAACAGAGCCGCAAAATTGGAATATGAAACTCAGTAAACATGGAAATATTTTAGCCAGTGATGTTATTATTAGTAACATGGAGGCTTGTGATCATCCAGGAGTTAACCCAGGCAGGCTCTCATGAAAAGCTTTATTATTAATTCCATGAAAAGTGGGGAAGATCAGTGCCTAGAGATCAGCATGTCTGACACTTCCCATTATATAAATCTGCTCTCAGTTGCCCCTATCTTTGCCAGCCTTTACCCATTTGAGGTGAAATGTCCCATGATGACTGTCTGACTCAAGCTGGGGAAAAAAAAAAGGAAGGGAAAAAAGAAAGATTCATATCTTCCTTAAAACAAGGGAAAGGCAAAATATTTTCTTTTGCCCACATTAAAAGGAATCTCACAACTATCTCATTGAAGAGATGTTACTCCAGTATGGTTTGTACTTAAAATTTGGCTGAGAGGCTTCCGTTGCTTTTGGAAATGAACTCTTGACTCTGTCTGTATTTGACCAAGCTCATAAAAAATTCACTCAGAGGTCTTAGAGTTTGTCAACTGCATCCTCCGAAGACTCTGTCTTCTGCACATGGAAATGTCCTCACAGCTCCCATCAACCAGGCAACCATGGTCCCATCAGACCAAGGAAAGGAAGAGCAGCCCACAGCCTTGGCATTGAGCAGGACTTCCAGGCTCAATCCTGCCTCAGGCCACTCTCCTCCCAGTGCTCTCAGCTCTTCCTCACAACATCCCAGCAGCACAGACCAAGGAAACATAACCCTGATGCAGAGGAGACAAGAGTCAGACCTGGAAGTGAGGTGTCAAACACAGGAACCTGCATCAGGGAGGCAGATGTCAGGGACTAGGGCTGGAAGAGAAGGGGATTTTCAAGTGGGAGGAAAGGGAGCACTGCAGCTGGAGGAGGCAGAGAGGAGCTCCAGAAACTCAGGAGTGAGCAGAGTGCGCACACATGTTCACCTGGGCTTCAGAAGCAATCCCAGTGTTTGCCACAGCATGAACTACACGAAGGAGTTGTTGTCTCTAAGTCTGTACTTTCTTGTTGCAGGAGCTGGAATCATGCAGCTGGAGACTGACTCTCTATTCAGGCACAGACAGAGACAAATGGAAGTGACCAGAATAGCCCTAAATCAGGCTTTTTCTAACTTTGGCGTAGTTGGATTGGCACTCCCCTCCAGGAATTTTTGAGTGCATTCATCTAGCCCTGTAAAGCCAGCTCAGTGTTTCTCCAGGCTCAGAACACCCAGCTTAGCCCACACCCAGTGGGCACAGTGGGAAGGATAGGATTTAGGCAGGACAAAGTGCAGTTTATGGAGACATTGATGTCGAAAGGCTTTGCTAAAACAGGAAAAAACTATAAGAGCTTTGGAGAGAGGGGGTCACACAACAGCACTTGGGTCAGTACATGGGACTCATCTGCACCTCACCCCATCTCGTCAGCTTGTCTCTAATATTCCAGCTAGAAAGATCTGATTAGTGAGCTCAGTGTTTGCCAGCACTGAGCAAAACTTGCTGTGAGAGGCAGTTCTTGAAGGTTTGAACCTCCAGCCTGGGAGGATATTTGCTGTATCACACACAGCCCATCCTCTGAAGGGCTCAGAGCTGTGCCACGTCTGAACATGGCAGGTGAAGGAGGAGGGTCCTTGCACCCTGAGGGGATCCCTCTGCCCCCCAAAGCCAGCTATCACGAGAGAACACATCTGGATGCACATCACAGCTTCCCAATAAAGGTCCCCATGTTTCCTTTTGGGGTCTGGCCCAGCATGGTTTTTACAGTACTATCAGGGTGTTTTTATGAGATTCACCCCTTGCAATGGGAAGGTTTTTATTAGAAACACGCCTTCCTCTCTGTCATTTATGATAAATAATGTTTATTGATGTTCACTTCCTTCAGTGAAATAAAGTGTCAAACAGCACGTTGGTATTTGCCAATTTTCTTTTCACATTTCATGTTATGTGCTTTTTATGTTACATGCCTGATTAAAAATTTAAACATTGTCACCGTCAGTGCTAAAATACGTTGCCAGAGCATCTCTAATTATGCTTCCTTGTCTGCTCTAAGCAGGGACTGACATTTCTGGGTCAAGATCTGGTTGTTGATATGCAGCACGGGGAGTATCCAATAGCCACTTGCTGAAAAATAGCTCCTTCTCTCTCCCACAATTACAGCGCACAATGCAGAGCAGGTACCCGGAGCAGGCTGCTCGTGCCATGCCAATTCCTGGCTCATGAGGTGTTATCCACTGCCTGCACATTGTTGTGGATTGCAGTTGATTTCACCCCAAATTAAAAAAAGCCAACAAATTGCTAGAGAAGGAATTCCTCTCATGGCAGGGAAGGTGGGCAGGGGTCCCACCTGCCCTCAGCGCTGCCTTTGCTGAAGCCTCTCAGGAAGGGGATGATGACCCGAGCTGAAGCTCAAGCTCCTGGACACACTGGCTATGTGCTCAAACTCCCCACAGCAGGAGATGCCAGGAGTACCCACTTTAGACAGGTCTTGGGAAGTGTTATCTCCTTTTTGGAGGGGGCTTTGCTGTTTGATCTTCCTTCAGCAGATCTGTCCGTTTATTTTTTCGAGAGAAAGTAAAAATATCAAATCATCCTCGAGTTTTTCTCCCTCTATAGACACATCCAAACCGACAGACCCATTTCCACATGGTTGGGAAACATTTTGGGATGGGCTTTTCAGCAAGAGGTTTTTTTAACCACACCACATCTGTCTGATTTTATATTTTTGGCAGTTTGGTTTTCAAGTACATTTTCTGGCACAGGCAGGAACCCAGGCTGGTCTGCAAAACCCCACCTGAGCGTGGAGCAGGGCATCTGACAACACAACTGACCTCCAGGAGGAGCCTTTGTACATATAAAAATGCCACCAGTGATAGGCACTGTTGAAAATATGGCTGTTAAAAAAAACCCCTTACAGTATTTGCTACATTTGTTTGCAATGATAGCACACATCCCACAATCAGAACCATCCAGGTTTTCCAAAAGAATCAATGGTCAGAAAGTTCAGCTGTTCTTGGGAACTGCTGGTTGATGAATAGTTATGAAATGCAGCCGTAATTTATTGTGAATGTTCAAATTAGTTAAAAGGTGGTATTATATATGGCTCTATGTTTCACCAAGAGTGTCCTTATTTGACCCATTAAATGCACATTGTATGAAGACTGATATGTTCCAAGATGTTATAAAAATCCTTCCCCGTTGCTACCAGAATTTTCTTGCATTGTTATTTGCTCTCAGAAAGTATTAACGTTTTCCCTTTGGAAAGAAGAAGAGAATAAGAAAAATCTGAAGTGAGTCTCCAAATTTAAAAGTAGCCAATGAAATTCTAGAGGCTTTACTCAATTTCGTATTTCAATAGAATTATTCGTATATATTATTTTACATAGATCATCCTTAATTTGTGACCCTGACTATCACAGAGGTGTCAAAAGTAAAAATGTGTGAGGCTAATAGGAATTTGCAGTTTTAGCTTGATGAACCTGGCTTTAAGTGCCAAAATACCCCCAGTATCGGCAAAATAGAGTCAAATGTGTGGCCTTAAGCATCACAAACATTTACTCAGGTAACCTTTTCTCCTCCACATTATCATATGGAACATTTCTGGTGTATTTAGCACCAACTTGCCAAAGTACCTATTGAATTTCTGGAGCAACAACTTGGATGGTTGCAGTTGATCCACAGGTGATAGGGCGCTTTCCCCAATAGTGGGGTGATTTTGTCATCTCATAACAAAGTTGCAAAAGGGGCAGTACTCACTAATGAGAAGTGCCTCCCTAATGAGAAGAGCTCACATTTCAGACCCTCTGCAGAAGGTCAGGTTGGATCTGCAGAAGGGTCAGGCTGTGTCTGTGCAGACCTGAGCATGATCCTGATGCCCCTGTGAGGGAAAATGGTTATTGCCCTTGGGGGCACTGAGAGGGACAGCACAGAACCATGGAATCACAGACTGGTTTGAGTTGGGAGGGACCTTAATGCTCATCTTGTTCCCCCCTGCCATGGGCAGGGGCACCTTCCTCTAGACCAGGTCGCTCAGGAGGTGAGGAACAGGCAAATTCCACTCCCTGATCCCCGCAACACAACCATTACAGTAACAAACAAAAACTGCAGGTCCAGCAGTAGCATCTAAAAAACCCAAAACCACAAAACTCATGGATTTTAGTGGTGGAGTCCAACATAAAAAATCAGTGCAAACAGAGAAATCCAAATATACAAAGGGTTTCAGCAACAGGAGCATAACACACATTGCATTTCATGGCCAGGCACAGGAGCTGGGCACTGGCTGTCCCTGCGACATCAGGCTCCAGGCATTGCTGGGAATCATGTCCAAGACCCTGAGATCCAGCTCTGAACTCAGAAACCTGTTATCACTAACGAGGATGGGAGTCATTCTGCAAGCAGTAATAAACGTTTGTTCAAACAAAAAGAGAAGTGAGATTAGAAAACATGCAATATGTCCCAGCATTAACAGAAAACCTATTTATGCCATCTATTTTGGAAAAATTATTGAAGAACAGTTCATTCATGTGAAAATATTAGCACTGTAATTCTGTCAAGGTCAGTGAGACCTAGAGGTTTGCTGAGAAATCACCTTCATTTCACCAGGTAAATAAAGAACTCGTTTTTCAAGGGAGCCTATTGAAGAAGGCACTCCATAGCAACAGTTAAATTATGAATACAGCACATATGTTCCATATCATATCATTTACAGCACACTTTAGCATAGACATAATGCTTAGTAACAAACTACAATACCATTCACAAAATGCATTTAAATAGCATAATTTAGTTCATTAAATTCAGTCATTTACAGTAAATCAAAATTATCACAGGAATTGAAGAGAGTACACAGTTGTTTGTTTGAATAGTTAAGCTAGGGAAGTCAATTCCTTTTTGAAGGTCAAGGACACAGTTGTTTCCATTTTCTGTTGTAAAAAAGATACAGCCTGTGTCATAAGATAATTTAGTATCATCTGAATGTGATCAAGTCCTTTCCCCCTGCTTGTTCTGTATTATATAACCAGCATGCCTAAAATATATCTAAGTCAAGAAAACGCTTTATGTATAATGTTATCAAATTAGACTTCTTTTTCTTTTATGGATTGAATGGATGTGATTCTGGGTTTTTAAAAGGATTTAGTCTTGCAAATCTGCAGCCTATTACTTGGAAGCAAAGATGTATGTTTTCCCCTACGCCAGCCATCAATTGCTTGGCCTGTGGAAATATTATTATAAAAGAAAAGTGGGTTTTTTGGAGCCTTTCTAAGTGATACATTCTGGCTTTTGCCATCAGAGGTGCAGTGAGTGTGTGAGTGTGTGGTGCTGGCAAGCTGGTGGGTGTAGAAATGACTTTGCAGCACGGACCAGCTGCACAGGGAGCTCAGGTGAATCACGAAATCCCTCTGGGAACTCCTGAGGTTTAAATCCTCCTACAGTTTCTTGGGCATCAAAGAGAGGAAGATAACAGGGCAAGACACAGTGCCAGTCCTGCCACACCGCACCATCCGGATGCCCAGAATCCTCCCAGAGGCACCCAGGCCAGGCAACTCTGCATATTCGGCAGTGATGAGGGATATAGTCCCTTCCTAACGGCTCCGCTGCAGGAATGGAGGTGAGGGCAGCACCAGGAAAACGGTCCCTCTGGAATATAAAGCCAGGGAGAACTGCAAGGATCCTTCAGTCCCTCAGGCACAGACAATCCTGCCTGCATCCTTGTTTCACTCCATCACTTTCAGGGAAATGAATACTCCTAACTTCAAAATGGCCATCAGAAAGAATAAGCCACTGGGCCTCTTGTTGAATTGCTCCTCACATTTAAAAACCTGGTCTGTTTTTCACACTGAATTTGCCAAGAGTCTTCTTGCACCTCCCTGTTGTGTTATCTGACTGATACAGACCGAAAAGATCACGAAAAAAGTTCTCTTGTCCTTGTAGAAACTTCTGGGTTATCATCAGGCCTTCCTAACCTGCTTGCTCAAGAGAGTCCTTTACTAAAGAGGACGCTTTTCTCTCCCTTCAAATAATCTCTGCAATCAGAATCACTTCTAGGAAGTGAGACCCCTCTGCTGGGTCTTCTCTCCCTTGCAAAATTTTGGATGCAATGGAGATGTTATGATTTCCCACCAATGGACTATCTAAGCACCTTAAAGTGCTAACTGATTAAGCCTCATGTCATCCTGGTGAAAGGGAGAAGGGCTTGGGTCGGGTGTTTTGTTAATGATTGTGCAGTGTCTTATATAAGTTTATGAGTTCAGCCTTAACTGTGCTTTTTTGGGTACCAATGGCAGCCTAGCTGGAGCAGCAGAGAGGATGGCCTCCACTTCTTAGCCCAGCCAAGTCCCACATGTCTTGTCAGACCTGCTCTATCCTGAACAGGGCTTCGCAGGAGGGCTGGGAATTGGGCAGCCTCCCAGCACCACCTCCTGTCTTGGAGGCAGGAACTTCTGAAACTGCCCCAAAGCGTTTGCTTGGAGCTCTCCATCCCAGCTCACACCAAGCACCACCCTGGGGGCAGTCCCTGTTCTCATGGAGGACATGAGCAGCACAACAGTTACAACCTGGCAGCCGAAGGCTGACCCTGCTTCCATGGAACACCCTGGGGAAAGCCTGGGAATAGTCAGGCAAGCAGCAGCCAGCATAGGGAGGAACAATTAGGGCCCAAACACGAATGAATTATGCCAGAAAGAGCAAATTGCTTGTTGACACTGGTGCACAACAAAGAGAGAGAAGGAGAAAATGGTCTTGAGACAAATAACCTTCTCCATCTTGCTGGGCACAGAGGGAAAAACTGTGGGCAGGCACAAAGGACACAGATGGCAGCACAACTCCTTTGTAGCACACGCTGCCAGCACAGCTGTCCTGGGACTGCAAGGGAACAAACCCTTTAGGGATTACCCTGGGCGCTGAGGAAGCACCAAGAGGTCTCACTAGAGTAAAAGTGCCAAAGTTTTCAAAGAGCAGAGCTGTGAGCCAAGGATCAGTGCTGCAGAAATGTGTCTGGGCACAGTAGAAGCCTCCTCTCCTTGCCAGAGTCCTAGAGCACTGTGAGGACCAGCCTTACAGGGTACCAGCAGATCCAGTGAGGAGGACTGTGGTATCACTGTGGATCTTTCTCAGCTTTTTAGCTTTTCATTCAACATCTGGAAGAGCAGACTGTTAGCAGCTTCTTACAGGCTGGGAAATTAAACTTCAGACCTCTGCAGAGGAGGATGCCCCATCCCTGGAAGTGTTCAGGGCCAGGCTGGACTGGGCTTGGAGCAACCTGGTCCAGTGAAAGGTGTCCCTGCCCATGACAGAGTGTTGAATGAGATGAGCTTTAAGGTCCCTTCCAAACCAAACCATTCCATGATTCAGTGAAACCAACTTGGCGGAGACAGGGAAGGGAACTGAGCCAGTGTGGGGGTTTGTGGAGTTGTTGTTTGTAATGACTTTCCCCAGGGAACCCGTGGCAGGGCAGAGCTCACCTGGGAAGGTGCAAGACCTTTTCACGTGCTCAAAAGCCATGCACACAACAGCAGAACAAGAAGAAGGAGTTTCCAATATTTCCCCACCTCCACCTGCAGAAGAGGACAGTCCCAGTTCAATCCTACATTGGTGCCCCTGGGAAAGTGTGTGTGACCATGTCCTGTGCACAAACAGTGACAGAGGACACAAAGTGGCCTGTTTTACAGCATCAGTAGCTTGGATGACTGTGTATATCTCATCTGGGTGCCAAAGGCAAATTTTAGCTGCATCCTGCACTTCAGGGAGTGGTGCTGAGTTATAGGATCTGTAATGGGATCTTCATATGTAAACGCCTGTGTATCCGCTTGGGCACAGATATCAGACAGCAAAGTCACTGAGAAAGAAAGGCACATTCCCTGTCTTACACCATCCACCTCCTTCACGCAAACACGGGATGCATCTGTTCAGCAAAACCAAAAGCGTTAACTCAGGACTAATTTTAGCACCGGTTTTATGGCAAGAAAAGTTGGGTTGATTATAACCTCCCTTTCCTGCTCTGGAGTATTTCCTATACAGCACTTTTCTGAAATAGATTTAGATCATTTCACAGGAAAGGCAGGATCTTTACTCATTTTATAATATGGAAACTGAGGCACAAGGAGAAAACAGTTACTTGTTCCTGGTGAGCTGCAGCCCAGGGAAACACCACCTTCCAGGCTCCCAGGCTTCTGCTAACTGGTCTGGAAATTGCACAAAATCATTAACTCATCCTTGAAAATTTTTCATGATAGATTGTGACTATTCAGTCTGTCATCTCCAGAGCCTGCCTCTCACAGGAATTATAACCATATACCTGAGGGCTGCCACTATGGAATAGCAGAGGGATACATCACATCTGCTGCAAGGCAATCCTTACTGTGGCTGTGTCTGAGTGCTGCTGGCTGTTATTGGTACTGGGACTTCCTCTGTTCTTACTTTAATGCTACAGTGTTAATTTGGCACAAAACTGAGTTTAAGGCTTCATGGTGGAACTGGAAAGCAGCAAACTCAGGAGGAAAATCCCAGCCTCGCTTGGAGGTAATTATAAATCTTTCCTCACCCATTCAGACACTATATTAACGCTGACGCACTGGACCAGGATTTTATCTTTAATTTCCACTTTTCTTGTTTGGATGGGCTTCATCCAGTCTTTGAGAGGAGGGGGGGGTCAGAGCTGAGCACTGACAAAGAGCCTTATTCACAAACCCCACTTGCAACTTCCCCCAGCACCCCGGAAGGGACTGTGCTGTGACAGGAGAGACTTGGACATCAGACAAACTCCAGACTTGCCCTGCAGCGACATTCCCTGATAACAACACGTCTGCACTTCCAGGCACTGCTCTGCCTCTGACATGGGCTTGCTCCTCTTGTGGAGCTCGGAGACCTCAGGCAGGAGCTGTCATGAGCCATCTGCCCGCACTGCTGTCTAAGGTGTTGTTATTTATTAAAAAGACTTTGCTTCCTCCCAAAAAACTGTCTCAGGTGAAGTTAAAGGACTCTGAGCCAACCTCACAAGTGTTTCTTGGTCTGTATCTACTGGGATGTTGAGCTCAGCTTAGGACCTGAACACAATAATGGATTACCTGGCACACTGGAATATTACATCTCAGGGGATGGGGAGGGCTTGGGAGAAAAGAACAGCTCTTGCCCCTATAGCCTTGCCCCTATAGCTGTGCCCCTACAGCCTCCTGTAGAGCCCCTACCAGCGCCCACACCACTGGGGACAGCCCAAACTCACCCTTTCTGCAAGTCCTCTGGGAAGCACCAGGAAGGACCATCAAGGCCAAGGGACCAGTGTGTGTTTGCAAAGCCACCAATAATTTGGCACATCCCACAGGGCCAAAGGAGTTTCAGTCCAGCCAGCACAGGGTGGGTTTGGGCAGGTGACAGATAAAGTCCTCAGGGCAAGCCAAATCCTCCCCTGCAGAGAGGAGGCACCAGTGACAATGAAACATTTATATCCCAGTTGCAGTGCACAGCACTCCATCTGTTCCTCTGGAGCTTCCTCCCTGCGCCTGGAGCTGCCTCGGGTTTGTTACGTAGACACCAACCTGGGTGTGTCCATCCAACACAGAGATCAAACAGCAGCATGGGCAGACTGAGAACAGGTCTCCTGGTCAAAGCAAGCCCACCCAAAACCCAGCCTACAGCAAACATCCTTGGAAAGGTGAGGATACAGACCCAGGGTGGGGTATGTACAGTTTAGACCTTTCAGCAACAGCTAAAGCTCTCCAAATCCTTCCAGCAAGGAAAGGCTTCATCCACATGGTGATTCAAGGCACCAGAATCAGGCTCCTGCTTTTAAATTCTCACAGGTGGTTCCCCTTTCTCACCATCGCACTGATAGAAACCCTGGAGCAGCTGGAGAGAGCAGCCAGGCAATGGAACGTGAGGAACAAAAGCAGTGTAGGGAAGTTTTGTGGGTACCCATGGTGGTGTTCCCACCAAAACACAGGGACAAGGTGGCCATAGATGGCATGGCCAGCCTTGTTGGAGCAGGGCCAGGCTGGCACAAAGCCCTCTGCTCTCAGCCTGCCACAAATCAGCACCCAAACAAATGTTTCATGCAGCAATAAACCTGTTGAAGGAATAAATGAGCTGAAAGATTGTGCTTTGGGAATGTCTCCACCATGGCAAAAAGATCTCTGTACCCACTGATTAGGGTTATATTACAATGTGGCTTTTAAGCCTCACTGTGCTGAATAAAAATTTAGGCAATTAGTGATCTTATTTCTTAGGAAGAACTGCTTGCTATCGTATATTAATACAGCTTTAGCTCAATTAAAATTGTTCGCAGTCAGCAAAAACAATTTCTGCACTGTAATGAAATAATGAAATAATTATATGCAAGGGAGGACTTCTGATCTTTTTAATTATTCTATTCTTCATTTTTAAAAGGGCTATTTGAAAACGCAGTCTTATAATTGATTGCTATAAATCAGTCAGGAGCATTCTAAGGATCATAAATATTCTAACTTTTAAAAGACAAAGAAATGCTAAATATTCAATGAAATCCTTCAATATTCAGAAAATTTAATCTAGAGTAAAAGGATAGACTGCTCTTTTGAAAATAAAAAGTAAATTTGTTGTCCTGTGAAAAATGAAATATCTTGAATGTCAGTAACAGAAATGGAATTAACAAGAGATCTTTTTATTGTTTTTTAAGGTCATTAGGCTGTGAATTCTATAATTATGGAAATTGTCAGTCCAGTTCTGTGGAGTGTTTGCTCCCATCCATAAGGTATTGGAATGTTCAATCAGTCTCTCTCGTGGGAAAGTTAGGTCATAACTGTAAGTGTACCAGCAAAATTGAATTAAGCAAAGAGATTTCATTAGTATTTATAGCCAGAAGGCATCTGTAAAAGTACAGGGCAAAGAAGTTATGTGGAAGTCAAAGGAGAAAAAAAAATGGCTTTCTGGTGACAAAGGCGAATGTGAAAGAGATATAAGTGTATAATGAATAAGAGCTATTGAGCGCTGCTCCAAGGAGGGAGTTGCAAAGATGTCAAATATTGATTTTCTTGTGTATGCCTTTGGACTACATATGTAATTGTTTGGATTTGCTGTCTTCATGATACAACAATATTTGTTGTTGAAGGTTAAAAAGCAGAGTGTGAAACAACCCAAAAAAGTCTGCGACGTGTCGGAGAATTATAATAATTCCACAAGGAGGATTGCATGAGCAGAGTCTGTACTTGGGAGCAAATAAACACTTTTATGACAATCCAAAGAATTTGTCTATTGAAAATGTGGCTCCTGGTGCTGCAGAAACACTCACTGTGTGTGGGGCCACCAAACCCTATTGCATTTATTGATGGAAAATATACAATTCGCTCCTACTGAGTTTCTCCAATTTTTTATACTGCGAAAATATTCCGTGATTGAGTATATAGATGCAAAGGGCCAGATGTGCTTTTGTGTGTTCTCTCTGTATGTGCACACTGATAAATATAATCCTCATCTGTGAGTTGTTTATTGAGGAATGATGGGGCCTCTCTGGGTCTTAATGCAGAACTAAGAATATATTCCCTGAGATCAATGTCTTAATGCAACAAAATTCTTGGAATATTTTCCTCCCGAAGAAACAAGTGCACAAAAGCACCTTAAAAAATCATTCTGATCTTTAATGATGCTGGCATGTAAGTTATTGACATATCTGCATAAAAGGTGTTTGTGACTGTCTGAAGTGACACACCACGTGTGACATTTTCCACGCGTGATCCTTATGTTGGCGTGCTCAGCAAGCTAAATTTTACTGATGCTGGTGGGAACTTTGTCCCCAAATTCAGAGGGGTGTGGATTTCAATTAGGGAGTCTCTTGGAAGTCCTGAAGAGCTAAAAGCAAACAGTGTTCCTGGAAAGGTGAAGACAATCCAAACATCAGAGCCCACTCCAGTTATTCGATCTCTTCGGGTGCTCAGGCTGGGAGGTGGGGTCTTCACTTTCAGAACCTGACAGAGTCTGACAACCAGGTTATAACAAAGAATTCCCACTGAGGAGCAGTTTGGAAAAAGCTCAAACCCCAGCTGTAAGCAAGAATAAGAATGGAATCAAACTCCCAAGTCAGTGTCAGAGCTCCCTTTGCTCTCCATGGAGATGGAAGTTCACCCACCACCTGTACAAGCTGGGAAGGAGCAAAGTCCTCAGGAAACCCTGGGAAAGTTGCAGTTCTCCTTAGCTTGCCTAAAAGTAAAGCTCTCTCAGGGATGAAATCACATCTTTTCCTAATCCAGGGATGCAACTTGCTGGTTATTTCCTTGCTTCTGTCCTGCTTAGTGAGGCAAGGCACCTCATCTTTCATCCCAGTCACTGCTGCAGAGCCGTCCACAGTCACAGCAGCAATGTGGGGGAATCAGGAATTCTGCTTCCTCCTGTGCAGTAAATGAGAATTATTCCCACTCAAGAGAGAAAATTTGGAGTGTTTTGCCCTGACTGTCTCTCACCTGGAGCAGTTTCAGTCTGCCACGTGTGTGGTGTAACTCTATTTGCTCTGTTACACCATCAGTGAGATGGAATTACAGTACAGACAGGTGGGATTAGAGCACGGAGACATTAAGTGATTTTCCCAGGGCCTATGATAGGAAAACCAGGCATTAGAATACAACAGCTCTGATATCCAAATCTATACAAACTTCTCTAGGCTATGCCATAATGTTTTTCCCCAAATTCAACAAATCTTCCTTAATAACTCATTTTGAGAACATCCGTTTCCTCCCTAGGAAAGACTACCACAAATTAAATGTACAGTTGTTAATCCTAGGTGAAAATGCTTTGTAATAAGGCATGTTTAACACCATTTTATGGGAAAATATATTTCCAAACCTGCTAAACTGGGAAACTGCTTGATTTTGAAGCAAGAGTGCAGGGCAAGATAGTGCTGTCCCCTCTCCAGTCCCCAAATCCTGCTGCCAGGAGTAAAGGGGCTGGAAGTTTTTGGAGCCCTGCTGTCAGATTACAATGTTGCCTAAGCAAGCATTAAGAGATTATGGTAATAATAGGTGTGCTTACTCCAAATAAAAGGTTTCATTAATCAAGCCGTACTGAGATAAACCTGTCAGTGGACAGAGGAAACTAGAAATCAAATGCTGTGAAAGTTCTGACAGATTGTTAAATAGAAACCCTTTAAAACTGAATTTAATTTACTGTGATATTACAGATATTTATGCATCAATAGGCAAGTGCAGATTGAGTTCGGAGGTCAGCTCTGGTGCTTGAAAAATAAACGTGCAGAATGAAACAGAAGGTGACAGTTACCTTTGGCAGAAATTACGGTTTATTAAACTAAATATGAAGCCCTCATCTGATTCCTGTTAAACAGCAAGGCACGGGGCTGGGGTGGATTTTACTGCAGTTATGAAAACACTCCCCCTTTTTTTAAAGTTGGATCCATAAAGTTCAGCAGAAGAAAACAGGGGCAAACATTGGAGCAGAGAAGCACAGTCAGGTACCAACGGGCAGTAAGCACAGAGACCTTTCAGCAAGATTATTCACGAGTTATACCATTAAAATGCCACTCTCCTGTCAGGCAGTGTGTGTTTTTTACTTCTATATTAACATCTATTTATTTAATTTATCTCCCCGAATTAGGAAACTTAAGAAGAATTAACTTGTCCGTTTTCAGATTCGTACCTTGCTCAGAACCAGGACCTTCCCCTTCCTGCCTCTTCCTCCTTCTCAGCTTCAGGAATTCAGGGGAGCCACATGAGAGAAACACACATTTACAGAGAGATTTCTGTCCAGGTAATTCTGCCAGAGAGTTGCACTAAGTTTTTTATGAAGGGAAGTATCATTCACTTGGGCAAGAGCTGCAGCTCAGCCTGTTCCACGTCATTCCGTGAAGGAATAAGATCCCAGAGACCGGCCACTGAAATGTCACAGGGAAATAGAAAATAAAACTTTGTTCCTCTTTCAAGGGATTATCTGATCTTCTACAGGCAGCCATAAATTTTTTGCCATTTGATCCACACTTAACACTAATATTTTTCTTAAATATAATGGTTATGTTGTTTACATATTTTTATTTCAAAGAGATGACTGACATTTGAAGGGAAAATTTGGACCTAATAATGATCCAGTGAATCCAAAAACAGGGCTGCTACTGGACCCTACCAAGCACAGAAAGAAGTCCTTGACACAAGCAGTCCTAAGCGAAAATAAGTATCTCAGTGCTATATGATATGAACATATTTATCTGCCAGACTTATGTGAGATCATATCTAAATACATGGCTCCAAAACATACAAGTATATTACATTTCACACACATAAGAAACATGTAAATCATGCAGGACATGTTTGCTACAGCTATGCTGGACATATGTCCTGCCCACAGCTACAGCATGAAAAATCCTTCCCAACTCAAGGAAAAGCTCATGCAAATAATTACTGCAGTGGAAGCAACGACAGGAGTAAAGTTGTTTGAGATCCAGCACAGCTTTATGAGAAAATGTCCTTTTCTGCATGCATGAGGAGTGCAGGACTCGGCCATTAGTTATTAGGAGCCAAATTAATTAGTTAATAAAAGCCAAAGCAGCAGAATAGTATGACTGTCTCAGCCATGATCCTCCTCCTCTCCGTGAGCAGAGTGTGTTAACACCAACCAGCACCTCAACAGCCACTGGAGTCACTCAGGAGCTGTGTGTGCTGAGGCTCCAGAGCAGGAATGACCATTGCTCCAGGTCGAGGTTCACTAAGAAATGAAAATAAAATGGGAAAATCTATCAGGAGAAAGGAAGGAAGGGAGATATTTCATATACATGAAGATGAAAATTTACCTTATGAATTTCAACAAGGCTTATCTGGAAAATGAAACTCTAGTTCAGTATTAGGATATTGTTAACCTGAAGCACATATTTAAGTCCCATTAATTTATATGACTTGAATGCTGTGAGCCTTTAGGCACTGGAAGGGGCTCTCAGGTCTCCCTGGAGCCTTCTCTTCTCCAGGTGAACACCCCCAGCTCTCCCAGCCTGTTTCCAGAGCAGAGGGGCTCCAGCCTTCAGAGCACCTCCTTGGACTCCTCTGATCTCACTCCACATCCTTCTGATGTTGTTCCCCAGAGCTGAGGCAGCTCTGCAGGTGGGGTCTCACCTGAGGGGGCAGAATCATTTCTATCACAGGAATCATGCGACTGATGAGAAAGTCCATGTACCCTGAGCAATGATCTCATTTGGATTCTGAGGAGGAAAGCCATGAACTGTAAAGTTTAAATAAACCTAAGGAACCAGAAGGAGCCCTCTCACACCTGTGCTGTGCAAGTCCTCAAAGGGAATGATCTACGAGTGTCACAGAGCCACTTTCACCAGTAGAACGTACAGGCAGCAGTAAAAACACAGAGTAAAGAGGAGCCACGAGGGGTGTGAGCTTCCAGCAGAGCCAAAAGATGCCCAAGTGGTTCCTGTCTATGGCCAAGGGCTGGTGCCCTTGGAGGTCCACACCTCCATGACCTGCTCCAAGCCCTGTGACAACTTCCTAAACTACTGCACTAGCAGTGACCAGTCCCAAAACATGAATAAACCCAGCCCTGGGCAGGAATAGGATTTTTATCTCCATGCCTTAGCAGAGAGCTGCGACAGCCCTCCACATTTTATTTATTTAGATGAGTTTACAAAGCAATTAAGACATTTTGGCAAATGCTGAGGTGCAGCTTTCCTCCCTTATGATAGATCATTCCTGGGGTTTTTTTCCCCTCTCCTTCTGCACAGATAAATGTTTCATGGTCCCACAGACATATTTTCTCTCTGCCCAGTTGCTTAGAATCCAGTTTAAAATGCCTGTTGAACTCATCTATCACGGAATATTTTAACAAGAGCCCCTAAATAAGCTTTATTTACAGACTGTAAATACTTCCTGACCAGCTCAATATACTGTTTGATTGCCTCCTTAGCTGGAATTCCTCTTGGAAATCTCTCTTATCTGGTCAAAAGCATGAAATACAACAAAAAAATAATAGTGATGTGGTTTAAGGAATAAATACTGGTTCTTCGCATCCTCCCTTTTCAATTGGAAATACCACCCTTTAAAGATTTTTGTCAAAATGAAAACCCTCCCTGGTTTTATCCATTCTGTCCTAGTCAAGAGCTGAGCTCTGTGCTGCCTGTGATCCCTCCAAGAAGCTTCTGAAATCAGTAGGGTTTTACAGCGTGCCCTGGAAGGCATTAAAAGACTTTAATAAAATGTTTAATAAAATACCTCTAATAAGGTGAAGTATCTAAATGGAATTCACAGAAATATCCTAATGGGCAAACTGATGGAGCTTTGTGGGGAACAGCAGCAGCTCTACTGGAAGGGGTCAGTGTCACCTAAAAAAATTAAATATATATATATTTTGGTCCAAAAAAATAGATTTTGGAGGGGAAAAAAAAAAGCAGACTTTTTTTCTTTCTGATGCTGGCAGTTCTGCTTCTAAGAATTTTGTGGAATCACCCAGCTTTCATAGGAGAATTGTGATAACACAGTTCTGTGTTTAGAATGTTGGAAGGGGGAAATGTTGGACTGGCACAGACATGTGGCAGGTCAGCTTGGGCTTTCGGTGACACCCCTTGCTCTGCCCTAAATCAGGACTTGAAGGGGTTCAGCAATGCATAATTTCTTCACCAAAAATAAGCAAGAAGTCCCCTAAAATGTGTTACAGCACTCTCCAGTCAAGGAGCTACCTGGTTTAGCAGGTGAAGAGGTGCTCGGGGAGTTTTTGATAGAGAGATTATGGACCTGATTACATTAATACCTAACATGGGGTTTAACCTGCATTTTGGGTAAAATTCACCGTTCTGCAGAAGGCCCATAAAAGGCCTGTGCACCACTTACGCCCCACCAAGGCCCCATTTGGAGGGTGCACATGGAGCTGGGGTGATACATGGGCCCTGTGCCTCTGGAGGGGCTCCAGCCCTGATCCATCAATAATATGCCATGTGTTGGGGAAAAATATTAGCAGAGTAATTTTATTAACAGCAGCGATAACTCACCACTTGTCTCTCCTTGCTCAGTAAAGGGAATCCAGGGTGTTGTACATGAGCCGGAGGAACGGCTCACAGAACTATCCTGGAAAAAACAAACAAATGAAGCCCTGGGAAGCAGGAGAGCACGTGGAGTGGGAGCCGGCTCCCACCAACGCCCTGGCTGTACCGATTAATAAAATTAAATTCTTGAGGATCCCACGATGTGGGAAATCTCACGGGAGTGTCTGAGTTTGCTCCACACTGGGAAGGGGACTGGCCCGGCACACACAGAGGGCTCCCAGCTGCTTTCACCAAAGGGATTTCCCTCACATCCCTGGAAATCCTCTTAGCTTCTTCATTTGCATCTCACTGGCAGAGGGAATAACTGAGAAAAAAAACCTGCTGTGCCTTCCTCACACCTTCTGCCTACCTGCGAAGTCGGTGTAAAAACACTGAGGGCAGCTGTGTCTCTGCTGCCTCTCGGTGGATTCTCATCTTGAGTAGTGTCCCTTCTTTTTGGGTTGCATTCCCCCTTTTTGAGGCATGTCCCCATGTTTGCTATCGAACTGGCACCACCTGCACCATCTCTTTGAGCCATGCGTAGATGGAGGGAAAAATCATATTGATTTATTCAGACAAATAAAGGCCTTTTCATATAAAATGCACCTTCCTTCCTGAGCCCATTGAGTGCCCCCTTTCCATCCATACATCGAGGAATCTGCAGGTTTTGAAGGAGCAAGATGGCCCAAGCACATCCCTTCCCTGACCAACCATTCCCTGGAGCATGAGCTGGAGGGTATCCATGCCACATCCATGTGCCTCCCATCAAAGCACCCCAGAAGCTGGGCCAGGATCACCCTTTCCCATTCATTCCATCCCTCCATGAATTCAAATAAATCAAATTTAAATGATTTTTTGCCTCTGCTTTTTGTTCCTGTGTATTTATTATGCCTCACAATATAGGAGGGACAGGGCTGTGACAGGGCGTTTAGAGGATAAGTTTTAGCCATTTTTATGGGATGACTTGGGATATGACCAGGGCCCTTCCAGGAATCGACACTGCTGGATACCAGGGCTGCATGGGACTGCAAAGTGGGTGCAGGTGTTTGCAGGCAAAATTTGGGATAAATATCCATTTATTTAGAGTGGGGATTTGCAAAACAAAATTCTGAATTATAAACGAATTTTGATTGAATGGTTGCCATATGCTTTGGGTTGGTTTTTTTTCAAATCAGGTCTCAGCTAACTTTGCAGCCGTCTTGCCCAAAAGGCAGCAGAACTTCTTTGCTCACACAGCCCAATTTGCCCAACAGTAATTCTGTATTTTACCTTATTTGGTTAATTTTGCTCTCTCCCTGCTTTGTAAAGCACACGAATCTCTGACCTGCACCAGGCTCCACTCTTCTGACCATTTTGATTTTATTTTATGAGTCCCAAGAGGATTCCTTATGGGGACACCCGGGTGCTGCTGCCTTGCTTTTGCCAGCTCCCCGGGATGTTTTCCTGCCTGTGTCCAATACAGGGATGTTTCTCCGCGAGCCGAGCAGAGCCAGCCCGACTGTACCGCTCCACCTGCACCCTCCAGGCTCCCCGGGGAGGGGCGGGAGCGAGGAGCCGATGACCAACGCCGAGACGCGCCTACAGCAAAATTAACCCCAAATTCGAGGCGATTCGTGTTTTTCCGTAAACACGGCGTTTGGCTGGTGTTTAGATCCGGAGCAGGGAGAAGCTCAGGGTGAAACCATAGGGGCGGTGGGAGGATGGACGCGGTGCGGGGCTGCAGCGCTGTCCGGCCCCGACGGCGAGGGCTGCCCGGAGGGAGAGTGTGCGGGCACATACACCCGCATATACAACCCCATCCTTCTGGGGGCCCAGGGGGTGGTTTGTGCCTCCCTCCACCCGCCCGCGGTCCTCCTGGCCCGGGCGGGGAGCGGGGCCGGGACCGCAGGGCAGTCCCGGCGCCTCCGCCTGGCTCGGAGAGGCGCGGGGAAGGGGGGCCTGTGAGTATTTGGGGGTGTCTCCCCCAGGAGGAAAGGCCTCGGAACATGGAAAATCTGCGCCTGGGTGAAACCCGAGCTTAGCGAGAAGGGCGCGCGCAAACAGCGCGGGGGGCCGCGGAGATGGGGGTGGCAGCGCAGGTTCCGCGGGGAGCGGCCCTTCGCCCCTCCGGCAGCCCCGAGGGCTCGGGGGGATCCCCGAAGTTGTCTTTGCACCGCACGGCGGAAAGTCCCGCAGCCGCGGAGCGCCGGCCACCCCCAGCTTGGGTTTCCCTAAAGGCGAACTGGGGCTAAATAATGGATCGATCTAAAATTAACCGGAGGAATGGAAATGCTCTAAAAATAAGCCAGCAGCTGCCGTGGTCGCAGCCCCCCGCTCCCGTGGGGAAGGGGGAGTGGGGCCGGCCGGAGGAGGGGGCGCGGGCAGGGCCGGGCGGGCGGTGCGGGGCGGTGCGGGACGATCCCCGCAGATCTCCGCGGGCGCGGGGCTGCCGGCGGG